>CAEFZY010033870.1:0-65966 GCA_903066815.1 Brachyrhaphis roseni
TTCACTTATACAATAATCATTGAGTTCAGTACTGGTTACAAATACATTGTTTCATTTCATTATTATCATTTACATTCACAATCATAGGTTACTCTGTTTTATAATCATTGTTAAATCAACATACAAGATTTACTGCAGTCTCTCAAGCCCTCAGGTCTGCTTGCATGGCTCTGGAAAGATCTCATTCATTCTTACCAGTTTTCTTGACAGTGCACAGCAGGGACATCTACAAAACATGTAGATGTTTTGTAGATCTACACGGCAGAGTGTAGGGACATCTACAAAACATGTAGATGTCCCTGCTGCATAGCTGTGACATCCACTTACGATAATGTTACTAAATATGTTCACACTTCGTGTGCACATCATGAACATAATGTGTAACTTCAAGATTAATTACTGATTATGAAGGGAGCACAGTCATATTCAGTCTTTGTTTTATGACTACAGTATCACTGTAATGACATGACCATCTCATTGTTGCTTGTGACATACATCTTCTCTTTTGAAGCATAAATCATAGAAGAACAGAAAATATTGCGTAATTGTGAAGTTGTAGAAAAATTATGCATGTTTTTGAACAAGATGTGACCTGCATTTTTACTCAACCTGCATGAGTCAATTTTAGAACCACCTTTTTGGTTCAAATAGATTTAGAACTATTTTAGCGTATGTCTGTACCAGTTTTACCTACCTAGCGACTGCAAATTTATTCTTACTTTGAAAAATAACTAAGGCTTTGTCAGTATGAAAGGAGAGTGTATATAAAATCCATCAGATATGAAGAGCCATCAACCAGAGACAAAACTGAATCTCAACATTTTTATTGACATTACAGATGGAGAATCAGTTTCTCTCTCAACTGATTCTTCTAGAAGAGGAGGAGGGGCAGGAGAAGAAAATGGAGGAGGAAGTTGTTCAGGAACTCAAGAGAAGAAGAGAAGACAACAGGAGGCATTGTGGAGACTAGCTGGACAGGTTGTATTTCCACTTCTGTGTCAAACTGTACTTGAAGTTACTAATTTACTGTTTTGCTATTTGTTTTCTACTTTAACCCCCGCAACAAAGTAAAATGTTGTACATACTCACAGCACTTGAATCTCTGTGCTATTTCAATCTAAAGGCTCTAATATACAAAGAAGGGTTACATTGCATATCCTAGCAAACAAAACATTTCTCAAAATGTCTTTGCAAAATGTTCATGTATTTAGCACTGTTTTTCTTCCCATCAGTTTCGACCAGCTTCTCTGTCCCTTCTGGAGAAGCTTCATGTTTCACAGTGAGAATGGTGTTTCAGGGTGATTTTTCTGAATAGTTGAGTGCATTATATACGGTTTTCCTGTCAAAATAGTATGTTTCTTCCACCTGAGCTGTGGTTCTCTGCAGTTCCTCCAGAGATGCGATGGGCCTCTTCACCGTTTTTCAGAATTTATGTCCAGTTTCTCGTTTTAGATGTTACGGCCTCAAAGAACAGTTATATTTCTACTGAGATTCTTTTTACTAATTAATCCAGGAACTAGAATAGAATAGAATTCAACTTTATTGTCATTGCACTGTCACAAGTACAAGCAACGAAATGTAGTTTGCATCTATCCAGAAGTGCTATACAGGATATAGATATTTATTTACAGGTGTACCAAATAGCAAGGAGGTGTGCAAAAGAGTAATGGCAAGGAGCTATAACAGTCCGTGGTGTGCGTGTGTGTGTGAGAACAGTCCATATGTTGTCATTTGTGTCAGGAGGCGTTCAGGAGCGTGACAGCTGTGGAAAAGAAGCTGTTCTAGTGCCTGGTGGTTCTAGTCCGTAGGCTTCCCAGAGGGCAGGAGGGGAAAAAAGTGTGTGTGCAGGGTGAGTGAAGTCCTTGGTGATTTTCCCGACCCTTTTCAGACACCGCTTCCTGTAGATGACCTTGATGGCAGGAAGTGGTGCCCCGGCGATGTGTTGGGCAGTTTTCACCACCCTCTGTAGGGCTTTCTGGTCGGAGACAGAACAGTTCCCGTACCAAACTGTAATGCAGTTGGTGAGGATGCTCTCAATGGTGCAACGGTAGAAGTTCGTGATGATGTCTGAGGACAGGTGGTTCTTCCTCAGGGTCCTCATGAAGAAGAGGCGCTGATGCGCCTTCTTAATGAGTTTGGAGCAGCTGGTCGTCCAGGTCAGGTCCTCGGAGATGTGGACTCCCAGGAACTTAAAGGTGTCCACGCGCTCCACCGCTGTCCCCTTGATGTGGATGGGTGGGTGTAGGTCAGCGTTCCTCCTGAAGTCCACTATGAGCTCCTTCGTCATGCCACCACTTTAAACTTTCCTGCTCCCTCCAAAGTCCTAGACTTCACACTAATCTTTTTCTCTGTAAAATTACATTTTAAGCATACAAACGTGCAATTATTGTGTGAATGGTTCCCTGAATGAGCCCTTGCTGATAGATTACTAATTAAGCATTTGTAGGTGCTTTTATTTACTTTAAAAGAGTAATGTTTGAAAAAAAAGGTTCTGTTTTCTTGGGGGTGAATTTTTTTTTTTCCTCAGAGTAAAATAACTCAAATTACAAGTTTCAGGGTGTAATCAAAAGAAAAGTTCATATTGGAGCTTTCTTTACTATGTGTAAAAAAAGTGTTAGTAACTGTTGAAATGGTGCTGTATATGATATAAAGATTTGCCACCATTACTGACATATTTCCTTGTTTTCAGAAACTATTTGGCCACTTTTGGACTACATAAGTTCTTTTCTGGCTTGTCCATGTTGTGATTTCATTTGCCTTCTCTGTGCATGTGAAGCCCACCCACACAGTGATGCCTGGGCAGGTGATGAGGGTGACGACGGGGGCCCCTATCCCCTGCGGTGCCGATGCTGTCGTCCAGGTGGAAGACACCGAGCTCCTCCGCGAGTCTGAAGATGTAAGCGTGGCATCTCACCCACCAAAAAAGCAAAGGCCAACAACAGTGAAATGTAGAACTAGATGTTACCAAGCCTAGAGATGATTTTGGCTTTACGGGCAGTGAGTGACAGTTCTTGGGCAGAGAACCGTGGTGCCCTTTACTGCTTTAGTAGCTTAACAGTATTTTTTTCTGATATTTTATTTGTTATTTAGGGAACAGAGGAGTTGGAGGTTCGAATTCTAGTACAGGCCCGTCCAGGACAGGACATCAGGTTGGTTAAAATCAGAAAAAATTAGAAGTTCTGATTGCATTTGCTGTTTATTTGACACTTTAATTTGCCTAAAACAGAAAAGCTTATGTGACAAAAAACAAATTCCTATTATCCTTAAGGTGCACTCTAATAAACAAGATTTACGTGTAATTATTATGTAACATGGACTTTATCATAACCAAATAGGGAATGAATTCAAATTTTACTATGTGATATTATAAAACTAAGTTTAACTAAAACCAAGGGAGTGAAATGTGGCAAATTTTATTTCAGCCTAATATCTTATGTTTTTGTTCATCTGATGGTTATGTCATATTATGTTTTTGTTTAATGTTTATAAACTTTTCTTGAGGAAACTTGTGTCAGCTAAAACACTTAAGATTTTTCCCTGGAGAAATAACTTCTGGTGAAGCAAAGACCCAGACAGTCGCACACTTTCTTCAGTGTTTATGATTTCTCTGCTTTGACCTGCTCAAAAGTGTCTAATTTTGTAAATTGTCATATTCTGCGTAGAATATTAATATTAATATTGCTATGTGATTTTCACCTCAACAGTGCTTGGTAACATAGAAAACTCTTTCTCAATTTGTCCCACTCAGATTTCTGTTCATTTTGCTACCTTGTTACTTTACGTCCATTAATTCTAATTGCGGCCAGAGGCCAAAGGAATGCTGAAATGCATAGCATGTCTCGAACAGAATGTAAGAACAGCCTTACAAAATCATTCAGGGACTTTGCAGCTTTTTTAATTCAGTGTTTGCATCTCCACAGGCCTATCGGTCATGACATCAAGCGTGGGGAGTGTGTGCTGGCGAAAGGCACCCATATGGGCCCCTCTGAAATTGGCCTGTTGGCCACTGTTGGGGTCACAGAGGTGGAAGTGCAGAAATTTCCTGTTGTGGCGGTCATGTCCACAGGAAATGAGGTAAAGCTAAAACTACATAATCAGTGTTTGAGTTACGACTAAAGTTTGTGTGCCCTACAACCTTCACAGAAAGTCACATTCTGGGTATAAATCAGCAGGTATTAAACAACCATGTTGACATTTTTATGCAAATGGATTTCATATTTGCTTCATCAGCTTTCCCATCAGATTATCTGTTAGAAAAGAGGATTAAGTTGAGCTCAGATTTTATGTTATTCTGCAGCACTCACTCACAAAATGATTCTAATTTTACAACCAATAATTTGAGTACATTCTTGAATATTAATGCAGTAAAATTAATTCTGACTTGTGAAGCTGATATTTATAGACACACTGCATAAAGAGGTACACAGCTTTTTTTTTTTCTCACTATTTATCATTAAATCCGATTAAACTTTTCCTGTTTCAGGTCAGTTAAGAATACTAAAATTATTCCTATTTGCTTAATGTCAGATTAATGAGAGAAAGATTATAAGAGAGGCAGCTTGAAACGCCATCCTATTTTGAAAGTCCTTCGTGCGACATGTTATGTGGGTGTTTCTGCGGGAGGGACTGGTGCACTTCTCACAAATAGATTGTACCATGAAGAAAGAGCATTAAGTGGAAACATTGCAGCAACATTTCAAGACATTTGGCCCAAATGGATCTTCCAAATACACAACCGGCCTAATCATACTGCCAAAATAGTTACAATATGTCTTAAGGTTTTGGAGTGGACATCACAAAACTCTGATCTTAGTTTCATAGAAAATCTGATGGTAAAGCCAGCTTACAGGTCTTATCCAGTTACCCCAGGTTTGAGGAGGAATGGGCCAAATTTACAGTAAGCTGTTGTGAGAAGCTTGAGGAAGAATGCCCAAAATGTTTGACCTTGTCATACAGTTTAAAAGGTAATTCTGCAAAATACTGTTTTGTTTTGTTTTTTTTAATTTGTGAATTTGAAGAGAGTAATATGTACACTTCTTCATTTAATACATTTTGGTCACCCTGACTTTGGTAAAACAGGAAAACTTTGATTAAATATCATACAGTGGTCCTGCTGTCAACTGATCTAAACAGACACCTTGTTCTACATAAAAAAGTTAAATGTTCTTTTTCTTTGTCTAACGTTCCACGTTTCATCAAATCAGACCCAAATTATATTATCTGCAGCTATATGTGTGTCCCAACAAGACTTGCAACCCTATGAGTGTAGAGTAATTCTCGTTATCCCGTGACATATGACCATTGTAAACATAGTATTACAGTTTGATGTGAGACATTGTTCATCGCCTGTGGCATTTTATTCAGTCAGAACCTAATTATTTTGCACACACTCCAAATACTAAAGCATGCCTTTATGTTTGTAACCAAAAAGGATTTGTGACAAGGGTCATTAAATACTCTCCCTGTTAATTACTTGCTTCTTTATCCACTTTGTTAATTTCCATTCCAAAACATGATCCCTATCATGTTGTGCTGCATTACTTCTTGGTAGCTGCTGAACCCAGAGGATGACCTCCATCCTGGGAAAATTAGGGACAGCAATCGTTCCACCCTGCTTGCCACGATCCAGGAACATGGCTACCCCACTATCAATCTGGGAATCGTTGGGGACAAGTAAGGTTCACATTAAGTCTGTACCAGGCCTTCTGTCATAAAATGGCCTGCAAATGTATTCATACCCCTTAAACTTTTCCAGATTTTGTCAATTTATGTAAGCAAATATTTAATTTCAATCCTGTGTGAAAGACCAGCAAAAAGTTGCATATAATTGTGAAGTTAAAAGAAGACAAAATTTGATAAGACATCATAAATAACAATGTGTCTAGTTATCCAAACCTCCTATCTTCTACTACATAGTTTGTATCATAGCATATAATCATAGCATCCTGAAAAAATCTTCTGCAGTAATGCTGTAACATGATAAAATATAAAAACATTATGCATTGCAGATTTTTTTTATGTAACTTTTTCTCTTAAATAAATGGGTAGTTAATGCTTTTGTGTATTTTTTGTTTCTCTGTTTTATGCCTTGCAGCCCAGATGACCTTTTGAACGCTCTGAATGAAGGCATCAGCCGTGCTGATGTCATCATCACCTCAGGAGGAGTGTCCATGGGAGAGAAGGTACAGTTACAAGAGGGGTAATAATGCTGTTTTACTGACACCTTGTGGTAAATATCGAGATAGCAGAAGAAAATGTAACAAATTTCAGTAGTATTTGGACATTTTTTACTTTTAAAGCACAGAGAATGACATTGGATTTCAATGTAATTTTTAAGTTTAAGAAATGTGCATTTTATAATTTTGCCTTTTAATTTAATTTTTCAGGATTATCTCAAGCAGGTGTTGGATATTGATCTTCATGCTCAGATCCATTTTGGTCGTGTTTTCATGAAACCAGGGTAAAGCAAACAGAATGTGGTTAATTATTGAGACTCTTTAAATCATTTGTGTTCTTCATAATTAATTTTTCTGCAATGACATTTGTTGTTTTATTGTATTATTTGTTTTTTTCAGTCTCCCAACAACATTTGCCACCTTGGACATAGACGGTGCTCGCAAACTAATCTTTGCCCTCCCAGGTAGTGTGTGAAGTTGAGAGAAAGAGCGATTCTACCAGCCATGCGCACAGACTCGTTACTCAGATATTTTTCTTTGTGCTTTCTCCTCTCGTCCTCCTCCCTCTGTCCGCCCGTCTGTCCTAGGAAATCCCGTGTCCGCTGTTGTCACCTGTAATCTTTTTGTCATCCCTGCTTTGAGGAAGATGCAGGGTATTTTGGACCCCAGGCCCACCATCATCAAAGCGAGGGTAGGACTCACAAAGCATATGAGGGAAGCCAAAAAAATCCATTGAGTTTATTGCTGTGCTTTCGGTGCACAGGCATCAAACTGTAAAAAAGCAAATAAATAAATAAAAATTAATGTTTGCACAAAACTACTCAAGTCTTGCTGCATCTTAAATCATCAAGTAATTGTGTTTTCATCATCCTCTGGATGCATATTTATGACCACAAAATTTTGCTATGACTTGGCAAAGACATCAGCAACCCCAAGGCCTGATCCTCTGTCTTGAATATTCATAACCACAGAGTGGGTAAAAGAAATCACTAGAATATCATGCACCCAGAGCAGGCTAAGCTTATGCCCCCCATCAAGCACTAACAAGTAAAGGATTTGGTTTCCTGCCATTATGGGTGCCATCCAGCATGCACCTCTACATCAATTGCAATTATAACGCAGTTAGAAATCAAGTTGAATATATTAGTGCCACTTTTGCTGTAAAGAAATTAATGGTCTTAAAGCATAATTGCATTCGGGCAATTTTCCCAAGCAGATAGCATCAAACTTATATTAAATCTTTACCCTTGCAAAACAGACTCAATGAGGCAACTATATTTTATTGACCTCTGGTCTTTTTATCCATGTGGCATATTTTAGTGCTGTCTTCAGCTGTTCTTGTCTTGGCCACGACACCTTGTAGATTACATTTTAGGTATAAATTTAAAAAAATGAGCCAGGATGAGATTCCTCTGGCATAATAAGACACAAATAACAAAAAATACCTTTAATAATAATAAAAATATATCAATATTGTTTTAACAAAAAAAATTAAAAGCAAGGATCTATAACATGATGTAATTGTTTTTTCTTAAATGGAAGGTGCTCCAAAATTATTAGATTATATTTATTCTTATTGGTGCAATTATATTGTCAAGTTTTTTTTGTGCAGAATATTATGCTATTATTGTCACTGTGCTCTTTACTCAGCAACACAAGTATAACAATCTCATATTTGCTTGTTAATTAATCTGTGACAATTAAAAATTGAGACAATTCACACTGGTGGATTTGCACTAAATCGCAACATTTAAATTTTTTTGTCTGTGTCATGAGGCTTGAAAAAGCATTGAATTCTAGCAAACTACCTAAAAAGTGAGAAATAGAAAGTACTTTAAGAGAAATAAAGAGGAATTTTAAAATATGCCCTACATTTATATCTTTGCAGGGGTTTAATAAAGCTTTAACTTGTATGTTTGTTTACTATTTAGTTGTCCTGTGATGTGAAGCTGGACCCTCGTCCTGAATATCACCGCTGCATTTTGACGTGGCATCACCAGGAGCCTCTGCCTTGGGCACAGAGCACAGGTACAACAACGTAAAGCAGCAAACATTTATTTTTAAGAGCGACAGAAACTTTTTTGAAATAGAGAAAGTAGTAACAAACTATCTTGTCAGTGTTTAAAGTACTGACAAGTAAACGTAAAGTAAAAAGCTGTAAGCTAAGGCAAACTCAAACTTTGCATTTCTTTTGCTTTCTTTCAACAATGGCTTTCTTCTCATCCAGTGTAAATAACTAAATGTAAATAAGTACAAGCTTTCTGTCTATGGTCTCCTCGCAGGGAACCAGGTGAGCAGCAGACTGATGAGCATGCGCAGTGCCAACGGGCTCCTGATGCTACCTCCAAAAACAGAGCAATACGTGGAGCTGCACAAGGGCGAGGTGGTCGATGTCATGGTCATTGGGCGGCTATGATGTCATCAGAGGGGGACGCCGGACGACATCACATATAGCGAGCGTTGGAATGGGTGGTTCACGGTGCATGTCCACATATCATTGACTATTCTGTAATATGCAACGGCACAGCTAGTTTTTATTGATTTGGATAACGTTGAGGTATAGTCAACATCTTGATCACAACCTAGATACATATTTAAAAAAATAATTTAAAAAGATTATAGTATTTCAAACAAAGAAAATATAACTTTTAATGAAAAAAAATCTAATTATAAAAAGAGATTTATTCTGTAATATATTATTATGATTATTATTCTTATTATTATTATCATTATTCTTCTTATCATTATTATATTAAGGCAACTTTGTTCCTTTCATTGCAATTGCTTTGTGTGTTCAATGCTAGACCTTATCTATAGCAGTAGCATTTTAATAGACCGCTGTAGGTGCCTGCCAGGACAAAAAAATAAATAAAATTATTTTCTCATCTTTAGTGGAAAAAAAAAATCAGTTTTTTGAAAGTGAAGAAAACATGGAAAGCTCCAGATTTCCTACGGTGCTCAGTTTAGAGGAAAGAGGCTGCATATCAAGGCCACCTCCTCCTCTGAGGGCCCATCAAGGTGACACTTCTGTTTTTTCCCTCATTAGTATGCATCATAATGGCTTCACAAAGAGCTTTGCTTGTTGTTTATCTTGTGAGTCTTGTTTATGTGCGCAGTGCCAAATGCCTGGACAGGAAGGAGGCGATATCGGGAGGGTGAGGTGTGTGAGTGTGTGTGTGGGGTGGGTAGGAGGGTGGAGGGTGGGTTGGGGGTATTAGGGGCACACCCACGCCAACCAGGCCCAGACCTTGAAGCTTCCTTATATTCACTTAAACTCCAAACCCCACCAAGGTGACAAGCTGAGCCGGGGAGAAATTATCATTTTTGTTTTGTTTTTCTTTTTCTTTTTGATCAACTATTTAAGAAAAAGATTAAAGAAAAGAAACAGCTTCTTTAAGTGCTGACAGCCTTTTTAACCAACTTCACAAGAAATGTACAGAAAAAAATAACCATATTGTACAGATATATGTGACCAGCACTCCTAAGGAAATTATTAAGCAATGAGGAGACATTGATCAACGCTGTACAATAACATTTTCTGTAATGATATGAAACTGATGAAAGAGACTAAGATAATAAAAATCCTTGATCATTATGTAAAAAAGGGTTCTTGTTGGCTTTTGTTTTTTAATAAAATATATCTATGGAAAATGTGGGAGGTTTTTGTCATTGGTGCTGAAGGTTTTACAGCTAATACACTTTGGGTTATCAACAGGGAGAGTCTAACGAAGATGCAATTGATCTGTAATGAAACTGGTAAAAAGGTATATGTGACTGTAAAGCATATGTGACTGCAATAAGTGGTTGATTATGAAGCAATTCTTCATGGTAACTATGTTGCTCTATCAAAGAAAAAAATGACGATGCAATGAGTGCTTTCGATGGGAAATTAAATCCAAAGACAACACATACTTAATGACATGAACAGCTTAGTCAATGATTCCAAGGAAGAGATGCAGAATCACTGCTTTCTACAGGAAAGAAAAGCCAACAGAACACAGAGATAATGGCATCAATAACTTCATCATATAGGAAAGATACAGTTGAGCACCAAAACATTGAATCTTGGCTACTTCATATGAAAAAGAAATACCAAGAGACGTAGAACGAATAACTACGTCCATAACTACAACCAGGAAAGCTGCTACTGGACGAAGACTACTTTCTTTGCTTTTTGTTTGAAAGACAATCAAAACAGAGAACATGACCAGTGACTCCATCCCAGAAAGAAACACAGCTAAACACAGAAGCACCTAGCTAAGAGAACATCCAGGAAAGAGTAACGTTACACATAGTGACACTGGATACAGAGTAATTTCTATGTTTCTATGTGGACGCTTGATCAATGATCCCTTTCAAGAAAGTGACACAGTTTAGAGACCCTAAGCCAAAGCTACTTTCTATGGTGGGACAAGAGAAAAGAGCATAGATTTAATGGCCACAGGACATTGTTCATTCATTGGCTAAAGTCCCTATTCCTGCAGGGACCTTTTTGGTTCTATGTTGAAGAAGACAGCATGAAACCAAACAGGTCCCCAAGGGACATAAGCGAAGGGCAGGGCACACAAATGCATCAGAAAGCACTTCAAATCTGTGGAGATTCTAACCAGATGCATCCTGAATTTCAAGAAAACACTCAACACAGTCCACAGATGGAGAAATGAAAACGCAGAAGAACACTGAGTGGCTGCAGTATCTGAGAAATTAAGAAGGATACCTTCTAAGCATAATGTCCCAGTGCATTTTAACTAGTCTGATGACAGCAATGTGCACATTTTGTGCAGTTAATGGGCTGCAGGGTGGTTTGAGAGAGGAGTGTTAATATCTGTTTTTGAACTGTTAGAGGACGTCAAAGTGCCAGGAAAACATCCTTGCAGGGAGAACATGCAACCTCTTAGCTTAAAGTATCAGCCAATATTTAAACCAGATGTAAACCTTTTTACTTTAAGATAAGAATCCTCTTTGGCTAAACTCTTAAGCTGAGATAATACTGGAGTGTTGATCCTGGTGTGAGCAAGTTGTGGCTGTGTGAAGGAATGTGTGTGAAAGGGACATTTTCCGTCAGTGCTCCCCAAGTCAGGATGATATTTTATGTGCCTGCCATTAATGTGGTTGTTGTTTTGAAGGCTGCCTTATCAGAATTAAACCCTGATAAAGTCTGTTACTTTGGCAGGCATGTAACATACATATTAATAAGGAAGGCATACAAATGAGGGCCAGGAATAGTTTCAAGGCTTTTTAAAGTCAGCAAAAAGTGAAGGGACACACACGGTTTTCAGTCTGATGACTCCACCCATAACATGAGATCAGCACTAGATTATAGGCAGTAATAGCTGTTGAAGTAAGAACGTAGTAATCAGATGGCCCACAAACAGTCATTTGGAGCATCACTGTCCCAATTATGTGTTCTTAGGACTGAATGGCTTACTTTTTAAGACAAGGTAATGGTACTGGCAGGTCAGACAGGTAACCACCTGTCTGATCGTACGTGGAAAGGGTCTGTCAGAGGTAATGAACATGCAGCTAGCCCGTGTGCCTCGTATCAGCTTCTTGAGAAACATTGTACTGCCGACTTTGCAGAAGAGGATTTCACTGGAAGCCAGTAAGGGCAAACCTATATTGACCATAAGGAATGGAGCTGTGGAAATGAATACTAGGGACCATCTTAGACCTTCCAACAGCAAACCACCCACAAAAGTAGTTTATAATTGTTTAGTGAAAAGTATGCATCTTTGATGGACTGTTACTTTTAATTCTATAAATTTCTATTTATAATGCCATTTTGTAAAATGTTGTCTATTAAAGGAAGCCTAGCCAATTACATCGAGCTTTCTATGTAATAAAATTCTCACTGTAGATAAGATTGTTCGTTCAGTGATGTTTATGGTTGGTGCCCTGCTGGAAGGTGAACCTCTCCTCCAATTTGAAGTCTCTCTTTGTCCCTGGTAGGGTCTCCACATTTTGCTGTAGTTTTGATTACTGCAGTGCAGTCTTAGCTTTCATCTACAAGTAATGTTAGCCAGAAAGTTTGATTTTGGTCTCAGATAATGAGAGCACCTTTTCCCATGTGTTTTGCTGTGTTTTCCACATGCCTGATGCTAAACTTAAGAGGTTCTGTGAATATTTTTGAAAGTAATTTTTTTTAAAGATTGACTAAATTACATTTTTGTCATCTTTTTTTTTTTTGCTGGATAGCAGCATAATTGAGCTGCACTGAAATCAATAGCTGCAAACCACATGAACCTTTCTTTTCAGGAAAGAAAGTATTTAAGAATCAAAAACTGGCAAGAATGAGTCTCACAAGGAAAAGAGGTTGAAAGGAGAGCTGACAGAAAAAAATACTCTAACAACAAAATGCAACTGGGGGAAAAGGCAGCTCTGGTCTTCCATTTTCTTTTTCCCCAAGAAGTGGCCTAAGATTAGACTATTTCACCTCACCTCTTTCTTGCAAGATGAAATGACAGCATATCCCATTAGGTGGAGATTGTTAATAATGTAATGACAAGAAAGTAGACATTTGACTATGATGATGAATAAAAATGTGTTACATGTAAGAGAATCGATAATATGATGACAGTCAGAAATGAAGAGTAATTATTTTACACTACCAACTGAACCAAGTCTTTATGTATTATAGGAAACCATGTGTGTCTAATATTCTTGAATAAACTGAGCAATTGGGATAAAAAGATAAATGAAGTGATGTGACTAGTTAAAGCAGGCCTGATGAAATTAATCTAATTGGTGAAATATAGATTAATTTCCTCAGTGAATATATGCACATATATATTCACTTTTAATTAAAAAAATGTGTTCCATGCCATGTATATATTCAGCAGTGTTTGCTTTATCTAAGCATTTGCAATATAACTACCATATTTATTTTGTTTATGTTTAATTTTCTTCTATTTTTCAGAAACGAAATTTTATGGCATGATTTGAATTGTAATCTCAATTCATTTTTTTTTTTAATAAAGCGGTTTTATTACGTGGTTGACCTGGAGGAGGCGCTGTGGTGCTATGGTGTTGCCAAGGAAACGACTCACAACAACCGGCGCAGTTCCACCAACCGCAGCAGCAGCCACAAATGTCCTGTTTGTGCTCGTAGCCGTTGGACGCGTCCCGTTCAGACTGAGAAGGAAGTTGAGGAAGTTTTTCAGTTTATCTCTGCATGAATAAAGCCGGACATTAAAACAACGACTTTGTCTTACTACAAGCTCAAGAAGCTCGCTGGTATTCAGGAGGTAAGTAACCCAATCTTAACCATCTTTACGGGACAATTGCCGTCCTGTCGTGCAGAGTTAGCGGGACAATGCTAGGTCTCCTCCGCTATGCTAGGTCCCACTTTGGCGCAGAAAAGTAGAAATAAATCTAAGCATACGTTTAAGACAAACAACTTATCAGCTTCTTTCAGTAAGTTTTTTTATATGCTGCCAAAATATAAGTTTACCTCAGGTCGTATTTTATAACAATTACTCCAACAAGCAACTAGTTGTTAAAGCACAGAACAATTTCAGATGAAGCAATATTACAAGAACAGAAAGTGTGTCACAAGAACTCGAAGGGTATAAAAAAAAAACAGAAAATTATTGTGATGTCAAAGTTTAGTTTCTTCTCTCATAGTGATGATTGTTTGCACAGCCTACTTTTAATATAATTAATAACAGTAATATAGATGATGTCAGTTATCTTTTTATAACTATTATTTTTTCCATCGATTTTAATTTCTAACCTCTCTCTGCTGGTTTGTCATTACGTTTCTTATTTACTTTATGTTTTACTAAGAGATTAACATTTAATAAATCAATCAAAACGTGTAACAGTGTTTTACAGAGATTGAAAGCAGATGGAAAGAAAAACTGGAGATGATAAAACTAAGAAAATGAACAGTAACATAAAACAGATGAGTACACAATCCTATGTTTAGGAGGAAAACATTGGAAATTAGTATTCTTAAAAAAAAATTATAAAAAGAGTAAGGGTAACAATTCCAAAATAATCTGAAGTAATCACAAATATGATCAAATGAAGTACCTCTAAATAGCTAAATAGCTTGTTTTGACAATTTTTTTTTTTTTTTTTTGCTGTTCTTGTGCATGTAAATAAGGTGAATAAAAACGGTGGTTTATATTAGGAATTTAAATGTTTGTCATTTGATTCTGGTCTCAGATAATGAGAGCACCTTTTCCCATGTGTTTTGCTGTGTTTCCCACATGCCTGATGCCAAAGGCATGTGGGAAACGTGCCTGGATATGATTTTTTTAGTCTCATACAAGACTAAAATGTGTAGTCTTGTATGAGCTCAGGCAAGCAGATTTTATTTACATTTTTATTAGCTTTTGTTATTTCATTCCATACACCTTGTGATACTAGTTGGCCACTTAACATATGGCATGACAATATCTTATTGTATTTCACAAACATTTATTATAATTTCTGAAATTCTGCACAGGACTCATTGTTTTTGGCCCAAATTGTTCTTTGCAGTGTGTGTTTATGTCGGTGTCACATGTGCTACTCTTCTACCTTGGCGGATTTCTCTCTCTCTCCCTTCGCAGCATCCCTCCCAGTCCTTCTGTGGCCACCGAAATCCCAAGCTTAATTAAGCCCACGAGAACAGATGGCCTCCTGGCAGGCTCTGCTGTTTGTCAGCAGTACCTGGCCACACTAAATACTGCTAAATGCCTCTGTAGGGGAGAGGTTTAGTAGACGCGGTGACAGACGTACCCGATGTTATTAGCTCTAAAGAGTGGGTGTAAAATGAGGCCATTTAATTTTGGGGAATGTCAGTGATTTTGGCACATGAGCTAACCAATCACAAGATAATTCTGTTTTCTTCTTCTTTGCACAGATTGACCTAACAGAAGCCTCAGATCAACGTGCCTTAGTCAGAATCTCAAATCCAGATTTGTGTGTAGTATCCCTCAAAATAGGCCATAATCTATAAAAGTCACAACAGTGGTCAGTCAAGTAGTGATAACTACAATGTGGTGGATAGTTGGGAACAAGCATGGCAAAACAAATGGCTGGATAAGGCTACATAGGAGAGAATTAAATGTGATGGAAGCCAGAAAGCACTGTCTGTTCTTACCTTGATTAATGGACAAATAAGAGCAAATAGGAGTAAGACTTGATCTTAATTAGTTGGGGGACTTTATTCAAATTTAATCAAGTTAATTAGAGGGTCTGTAATTTAACCCCTACAGGGCCAAAAGGAGCATCATTTTTGTTTATTGCTGTGTGCCACAGGCGTACTATAAACACATTTCACAAATATTTATTCCAAATGCAAAGGTTTGGCTCAAGACTTTTGCAGGTATATAAAAATGTGATTAATTGCATTTAAAAACAATTTACGCATTAAAATTTAATCAAAATTAACACGTGCCCTTTTTAGGACATCAACAGCATTCTAGAAAACATTGAATCCTCTTCAAACACAGCCGATATCTGCCCAACTATTTCTGTTTCTAAACGTTTTCAATCTGATCGACCCTTGCATTAGGCTCGCCTCGCTTTTTAAATATTCTTCCATCAAACCCTTTCTTATAAAGCTTAGCCAAATAAAGAAAATATAAAAACATTTGTGGCTTACCGTCTGACTTTCAACATAAAAAATTTAATGAATACCAATCTGATTTTCAGAAAAATGCCCTCATGCTTAAGTTAGAGAGAAAAAGGTTGTAGCAGCCTTTTATAAATAAACCTTAGTTACTTACTTAGTAATGCATTCCTGAAGTTTCAGTCTGAATTTGTTGTGCATACTGTGTTCAAGCAAAGATCTTTTTCTGTGTTTGTATACCAGGATATCACAGGAACAGAACAAAAGGACAATATTCCACAATGGGGGTCTTGTGACTCTTAAGTTCAGCAGTAGTTCCTCATAAAGCTCCAGCAGACCTCAGGAAAGGCTGGGGTGGTTTGAACTGTACCCTGGTGCAATAGGGATGATTGCATCCCGTACAAATGGTTATGTGCAAGAAGCCTCCGCTCTGGCCGTGAGCCACAGGGAGCGGGCTGTGGACTGTCCGGGGCAGGAAGGTAGCCTCAACAAATCTCCACACTGCAGCTCCCACATGGAGAGGATCCAGCATTACCAGGAGGAGCTGAAGAAGCGGAGGGAGGAGGATGGCAAGGGGAGGCATGACATCGATCCCAACGCTTCGCTGAGGCTCAAGAAGTTGTCGCAGAACCCAAAGATTGGCATTGACAATCCCACCTTTGAGGGGAAGGAAAAGTCTACCAATAAAGTGACCTGCCTAGATCCTGTGGTGGGTGAGTAAGTTAGAGCAGCAGTGATTGTTGAGATGTTTTCAAGATGGTTGTAGAGGTTAAATGGAGGAAGGAAGGGTTGAAAGGAAAAGAGTCATACAGGTCAGGGAAGAATAGAGGCTTTACAAAAAATCTGTGAATACAAAAGGAGTCAAAACAATAACCAGTGAAAAGGCAGAGCAGAGGCGGGGGAGGGGGTCTGTGTTTTATTGGCTATCTGAGATTCCCACTCTTTTTTTAAACCACATTGTTCTAGGACAATAAAGGATGGACAAGTCATATATTTAGGAATAACCTTTTAGGCTGAGCCACTCCAATGCTTTTTTTTTTTTCACAAATATCTCTTTTATGGTTTAATAGGGTGATAATTTGATGAGAAGCAGCTTAGATTCTCACTGAATAATCAAGTCATTTAACAGCTAAACTTGTTTTTTTTTTCAATCTAATAAATAAAAAAAAGTTTTGAAAGAATCTGGTGTAAATTCTTACATTTATTTTAAAAACTTACTGGAAGAATATTCAACATAAATTCAACTGTGTAAAGCAGTGGTGCCCAAAGTCAGTCCTCAAGGGCCGGCTTCCTGCATGATGTTACACATGTTTTAGTTCTCTCCCTGGTGGTAGTAACAACCTTCTCAGCAGGGCAATGTTCTTCTTAGGGCTTCTAATGAGCTATCATTTGATCCAGGTGTGTTAAACCACGGAGAGAACTAAAACATGCAGGATGCCGGACTTCAAGGACAGACTTTGGGCACCACTGGTGTAAAGTCTTTCCAGCTTCTGAACTGGAAATACTGATATAACCATCTAACTTTGTAGAAAACCCTTTTCTTTGGAGATACACAGATCAGTTTTTTTTTTTTTTTTTACTAATTTACGGGCTTTTTCTAACATGCTGCTCAAAATTTTGAAAAATCTCAGTTTTTTGGTCCTAATGACATTAACCCATAAAAGTAACAAATTCGTTGCACGTTCTGGCATAGAGATTCTACTTTTAAATTCAGAAGCAACACTACCTTTGTTAATTTATTGCTTTTTCCTACTCTTTATTAAACTGGAAAAAGTACATGCTGATAATTGATGCCCTTATAGGCTGAAAATGGGTGAAGTTTCTAGTTGCCTCAAATTTAATAACAATGACATGCTCATTTGATTGCTCAGAATGAAATAGAAGAGAACTGGCTAATTTCTATCTTTAGCTGATTGATCAATTCTTCAACAGTTAGTTTGATTTTACTCTTAAAACAAACTTAAATAAACTTGCCTTGTTCCTAAAGTAGCTAATTGTAAAGCTAAAGTTTGTTAATTTTGCACTAAAGCTTTATCAGAAAACATGTGAGAAGATGTCTGGATGACTAGAGAGTCTAATGCAAGCATCATTGGATTCAAATGTTAGCCTAAGTAACATTTTCATTCACAATACATTTCTAAACTATGGATTTGTGTAAAATGGATGTTCTGTAAATAACAGTTTTATAATCAAAGTCAACTAGTCCCCCCGATAAAATTTAATTGGATGTCACTCTATTATTTTACTTGTAGGAAATATTTTTATAGATACCTCGTTATTTCTGATTTTTTTGTTATTATTCTGTTTCTCCAAACATCATCTGGTTCCTTTCTCTGTACCTGTTTGTCAGAACTGGATGAACTACTTCAGGTTCTGAAGTGGGTCCAGCACAGCTTGAGTGACTCTCGGAGCCAGCAGGATGTGGAAGTGATAATGCAACTCCTTGCTAAGGAGGAATTCAGGAATGCCTACACAATCTACAGCGTTCTGTCCCAGCAGACAAGCAGGATCAGTCCCACCTCACCTCTGACAGTACAAGCACAGGATCTCTGCCAGGAGGTATTCAACTATTCATGTTGCAGATTTATTTAAGCTTTGCAATTCAATTTAACTCGGTCCAATATATTGAATCCAGAACTTTTTGTAGATTATAAAAAGTTCTAGGTCTCATCTGATGAAGCGATTTTGCATCTGGTCTGGTACCTGTTAGTTTGACTTAGATGCTTTTTTATGAGTGTGTCTACTAGTGAAAAAGTGACGCAAAAGAAGGAAAATAGGCAGAAAATTGGAGCCACATGGCAAGAATGAAGATATGTTTCACTGTGATTGCTGTCAGTTGCTATTTCCTTTTCGGATTCCATCATTAGCACAGAAAATGACAATGAAGTGAGCCATGCTGTATGGGAGATGTTCAAAAATAACCACAGCACAGTTATTGTTGAAAAACAGAAATTATGATGTGAGTTGTTAGGAGTAACACAGCAGATCCATTATATGCTCCAGCTACGTATGGTTATGTTAATACATCAGGCGAATGCCAAACAAATAAGATTTTTTGTTTTGCCCATATGCTTAATCTGACTTTTTATGGCAATTTGAACTTCCCAATTAACATTTTTTTCACCCGGAAAAGTCCGTTGTGATACTAAAACGGATATGTGTCTGATTGTTTTCAAAGAGTCGGCAGTCTGAACGGTCATATCAAGTTTTATTTGACTTTTACGTCACTGACGTGAGACGTAGCATAATTTTGCACCAGGAGAAGTCAGATCGGACATAACTAATTCCATAATTATGGAATTATGAATGACGTCTATTCCACTGAAACACATCACATTACATTTGCACCACTCCCGATTCTAACTTCACATTCAAACAAACTTCTCTACAGAATGTTGCTGTCAGTACTTTACAAAACGGCACTGCTTTCTTTCTATTAGCTTTGTTTGTCTTGTTATGATTTTGTGACAATTCCGTTGGCTGCCATTGCTGAATAAAATTTAAAAGTAATCCATAGACGGCAGTATCCATTATTACTTTTGTAAACAGTACGCTGCCATGTGATGTCAGCATTCTTCTTCTGCACATGTGGTAGGCTTGGGGACGTTCACACAGAAGTGTGATTGCGGTTACATCATCCAGTAGTACGAGGGACCTACACCATAAAAAAAGAATCGATTTCAGCAAAAAAAATCAGATTTTTTTTAACTTTCAGTCTCTGTTTTTTACAGGTTCTTTTTTTAAATGTAAGACTTCTGTAGAAAAATTTGATTTGAAATAAAACTGGAATTTTGTGTACATTTTAAAAATAGGCTAAAAATCTGTAAGTCTGGAGGAAAAGTGTGGCATTTCGACATGAGAAATATGAATGACCAGTTGTAATACGGAGTCTTCAACGCAGCCAGCTTGTTGCAGTTTATTTCCAGTTTCCAGCTAGACTCGTAGTAATTTTGACTAAACAGTTTGTCAGCCAGAGCAGTCAGCAGTGGTACATGACTGTTAGCTCAGTCATCACAGGACTGATTTCAAGATAAACAGCCTGCACACATATGCAGAGACTAAGTATGAACTCACACATCAGACACAGCGTGTTTCAGCTGCAGTGAAACTAAACTAACTGCCTGCGTTCTGTGATACTCACACTGACCATTATGTCAACTAATCTCCCAGCAGCCCTCTGTGCTGGCTGAGCAGTGGAGCACACCGCAGGATGAGGGCCAGGATCTGCGCAGCCAGAAAAAGAAACTCCAGCAGCTTACAGCAGGCTGGGCCGAGGTGCAGCTCTGCTGCTGGGGGAGGGGGAAGTGCGTCACCTTGTTAGTGAGAGCTTTGATTAGTGTAATGGATGAACTAAGCTCTGAACAGGAGATGAAGAGGCCGAAGGGCAGAGTAAGAAAAGACCAATTTGCCTGACAACACAAGAACCGTAAGATCTAAAATAGAAACACACAGCACAGTGGACAAATAAAAAACATCCCAGATCCATTGGACATGGATCTGGGATGTTGTTTAAAATTAGCTTTACCATTTTAAAGCTAAAAATGGTAAATAATATAATTCAGAAGGGATTGTAACAGTAATATTTGCAGCATTCATACATGAACACACATGAACAAGAATTGATACATCTTTTTTTTTTGTTTGTTTGTTTTGTTTATTCAAGAGAAAGATCCAGCTTTGGTGCAGCTGGAATGTGGAAATCCTACTGTGAACTATTAGAGTGTAGCCAAGTGAATAATCTGTGACTGCACATGTTCTTACAAAGCAGTGAGACAGACCTGTTTCCCACAAACGTTACCGGCACATGGCTAAAATTGCCAGGAATGGATGTTTTTCTTTTTAATTTTGAGTATTTATCAGTAGAGTAAAGAATGTTAGGTAGGACCAATCAAATTAAACGAATGATGTGAGATCAATAGTTGGTGAAAAAATTATAATATTTAGGCGGGTGTATGGAAGACTTCTCCTGCCAAAATTGGCAATAAGTAACAGTTGATAAAAAATAATTAATGTGTCAGATATTGTATCCAAATAAAATAATTTCCCCAACTTATTTGATTGTACATTGAGGCATTTATTAGTATTTGTTTATCATACTCAACAGTATTAATTTTACATTACTACATTTATTATCCATTTTATTGCAAAATAAAAGGAGAAAACAGAAGGGGAGAAAATGCAAAGAGGAAATATTATAATAAGAGAATAAATCTATGTTTTAATATGTTTTCCCACTTCTGCTTTCAGATCTTCTTACATTTCAAAACTGTAATGATTTCAATATTACTAAATACAGAAATTTTAGATCTGTATGTAATTATATTTTTACATTAAAAGCCATCTTAGATTTAAATCTGAACGAAACAGAAGAAAAATGTTTAGAATGTCCTTTTTTTATTTTTTGGTAAGGCCTAAGTAATACATGGAAGCAGTTTAAAATAATAGTTTATTATTTTCTGTGATCTGCATGTTTATACGTCTCAGTATATGGCAGATTTATCTCACTGTACTGTGTCTTTGCTCAGGTTCAAAGGATCCTCCAGACAAGTCAACAAAAGGAAGGTTTGGAGCTCAGCGCGCTGCTCACCAATCCCCATCTCCAGGTCAGAGATCAGCGACCCTTCCTTGACATATAATATGATTAAAAGGCAACATAAGTATGTCTGCAGAGCCTCTTAGGCCAGCTCATTTATTTAGTTAATATTCTAGTAATTAGACTGCTGGAAATATAATTAATGTTATACACGGCTGTCTCCAAAAGGGTAATTGTTTCTCCTGCACCTTCCACTGGGAAGGCAGAGGTCAGGGTTTAGCAAATTAACATCTTGATGCCTGAAAGGCAGCTGTGAAGTTTTAAATGTCCTCCTTTCCCTTCTCGTTCTTGACAAGGACAGTGATGAGATAATATTACTTCTCATCGTTTGGATGAAATTTATTCATGTGCTCCAGAACATTTAAACATACGGAATAATTATTTTGTATAATTGTATTACTTGATTTGTGTTGGGGTTGCACAGTGGCACAGTTGCTAGCACTGTTGCCTTGCAGCAAGAAGGTCCTGGGTTCGATTCTCGGACCAGGGTCTTTTTGCACGGAGTTTGCATGTTCTCCTTGTGCATGGTGGGTTCTCTCCGGGTACTCTGGCTTCCTCCCACAGTCCAAAAACATGACTGTCAGGTTAATTGGTTTCTCTAAATTCTCCCTAGGTGTGTGTGTGTGTGTGGGTGTGTGGGTGTGTGTGTGTGTGTGTGTGTGTGTGCATGGTTGTTTGTTCTATGTCTGTCCCTGTGATGCCCTGTCCAGGGTGTTCTCGCCTGGAACGTTAGTTGGAGATAGGCACCAACACCTCTCCACTAGGGACAAGGGTGTTAGAAAATGGATGGATGGGTGATTTGTATTGTTTGATTTCTTTTTGTCATTCATTCCTTATTTTGCTTGAAGTTGGTTTTAGAAAAGGCAAGTTCTACTACTTCTACTACTAAATGAAAATACAACTTTTTTAAATCTTTGCAAAACCGTATCCATCACCTAGATGTAGTTTTTCAAGAAAGTTAAATTTTTGATAATAATTTAACTTGTTCGTTATTCTTTGTTAAGTATTTTTTGCATTTGAATTATAATACTATAACAAACAGATTTACGGCAATATTTTGTGGCTGTTAATAAAGTATACGTGTCTTAATTCCTCATCTTCCCTTGAGAGATGCGCCCAAGTTTGTGCAGTTTGCGTTGTTATAGCTTATCTGCATAAGGACTGGATTTACTTCTTTTTATCTACTCGTCAGGACGTGCCTGAAGTTGAACTTTAAGAGCTTTAACTTTGCTGATATCTGTTTAGTAAAGAATCCACAGTGAAATGTCTTGTTTTGTTATTTGCAAAACTTGGGAGAAACAAGTTTCTGTTCTTGATGCAACTTACTTATTAGTGCAATTAAACTTTTGGCATTGATCACAGAGTTGCTACACATTTTTTTTCTTTCCAGACTTCCCTTGTAATTTTGTTCATTTCAAATAGTATTTGACGTTTTATATCAGTGGATTTGCAGCAGAATAAGCTTCAAAACTATACACAAAGCATATACGGTACTCCACTCAGCCACTCATTCTTGATAGAAAACTGCATGTATCTCTGCACCTTCTATGAGTTTCCAGGCAGTAACTAATGAACCAAAATGTAATACATAGATGTTATTTATATAAAGTTATATTATATAGATATTACTTACTACCTTTTTGAAATTGAGACATTGAACTCATTTTGCCATAATAGTTTCATTATTCCATAATCTTAACATAACCAGGTCATGATAACAATATCAAAAAACATTTTTTGTCATTATTTCAAACTAAACTGAGCTAGAGATTGTTTGTTGTGATGATAGTTATGTTGCCTCATTACATTAAAACAATAAAATCTCAAATTTATGTTGTGACAGCAGTTTGTTGCAAGATTACTTAATCTTGTTGATTGTATTTCTCATTTCAGTATGTCGTGAGCAATATAACAATATTTAAAAAAAATTTGTGGCACTATTTTCTTGTCTGATTACAGTAAATAAAAGAAATGTGCAGAGAGAGAACCATATTATTGAGCCCGAATAACCAGTTGTTTCAAAATTATAATATGTGCACATTTTGTCAACATTGCAAAAAGAAGATTAATGTGCAACTTTGATTTGTTTGATTGGTCTTATTATATTATTATTTAAAAATAACATGAATTTTAGCTCAAATCTCAATAATAGTGAATTCCTTGGCTTGTTTTTGTTATGATAACTATTTCTTTTTATTTTGTTGGGTTGATAATTAAATTTTCCATCAGCTTGTTATCTCAAACTAATGGAAGTATCCCGTTGGGTCATTGTGAGGATAAAGGACAATAAAACTGTGTGATACTCGAGAACTACTACATAATAACTTTGTTACCTATATTTTTTAAGGCATTCTATAAAATGCAACATTGAGAAGAATAAGAAATCTTTTTCTCCTACTTATGTTATCCATGCTTAAAAATGCTAAAAGCAAATTTGTTTGAGCAGTTATTATGTTGTTAAAAGTTGATTGCACCTAAAAAAATTAAACAGATGCTTGAATTGTATTTCTTCAGATTCTTTCTTTGTCTTCGGTAATCCCTATGTAGGAGAAATTAAGTACCATTTTCAAACAACAGCCAGGTGAGGAAAGTCCAAAGGTGTATTGTTTAGGCTCAGCCAGTGAATCACCAGAGGACAGATATTTGACCTATGTGACCGTGTGAACTGCCAACCTCCCACTGTCCCATAAACCTGTCCACCGAGTCAGAAACACACAGCCAGCAGGGCTCTCTGGTGAGGTGTGAAACCCTCTGATTGTGTTGAAATTAGAACACATTATGTCAATATCTTCAGGAAGCAGAACATTTTATGAACAACATCACATCTAAAATAGTTTAGGCATGTAGTGAAGGATGGAGGTTCTGGCTAGACCGCTTCTCTTCTTTCCTTTGGTTTCTAAATCTGAAGCACCTTGTTTTTAAGCATTTGAAATCACCAGTGTTCATTGATGTGTGGTGTTGCCTTTTGACTCCTAAATGCTGAGGGTAATTAAGACGGATTGTGGGTACGCCTTAACTTAGCCTGCATCAGCTCTCTCTGTGTCCCTCTGCTGCAAGACGAAGAAACTGCGTAATTTTCTGTTGTGTATTAATTGTGGTGCATAAAAAAGTGTGTCACATTAAATAACCTAAAAGCGCAATCTCTGTCCTGATCTTGGCTTGGAAAGCTCTGCATAAAAAGGATGGCAAGAGTTGAGGTTGAATTGAATCACTCCATTAAACTTCCTGCAGCTTGTGTGATGACTGCTTTTAAAGCTAGCTTCTGACTTTTTTTTATATTTTAAAGGGAACCTTTTTTTGACTCTCTGTGTTCATATGGCAGGCACTGATGCAAGTTCATGACAGCGTAGCTGTGCAGGAAGTCGCAGAGGAAAGCGTGACCCAGTACCTCGGCGAGACAGTTAAATTAGTGCGACTGGAGAAGGCCAGAGACACTCCACTGGTGAGATATGATGTGTTTGAGTTCCTGTTACTGTCTGGCTTTTGATCTTTTATTTCCTTATTGCCCTGTACTGTATATGTCAAACGTTTACTGTGCGTCTGTTCTGTTTAGAATGGAGTAATCATTTAGTGTCCTCTAACAGCACTTTTGTGATTGGATGTGTTGCTATCAGGGTGCAACAGTGCGTAATGACATGGACAATGTGGTGGTGAGTCGTGTAGTGAAAGGTGGCGCAGCAGAACGGAGCGGACTCCTCAGTGAGGGAGACGAGATCCTGGAGATCAACGGTATTCCTATTCGTGGAAAACACATCAACGAAGTGCACGACTTACTGGTAACCAATACTGTCAGAATGATGTCAAGTAACAAGCACTTTTCACTTACTTCAATCCATGGTATCATTAAAAACACTCACGAGTCAAGTCAAGTTTATTCATTTAGCACTTTTCAGCAACAAGATGAGTAAAGATAAAAAAATAGATGAGTTTTTCTAGATCTTTCTAAGACATTAGTCCTTTAATTCTGGAAATGTTCTTCAGGTGATAGAAGACCGACTTTGTAATTGTCTTTATGTGTCTTTGAACGTTCAAGTCTTGAGTCCATCACTATACCAAGATCATTCACACATTACAATGCCATTTTTTAATCCACCTAAAAATATATACGGTAACCACTAATCTCTCTATCACATCAAAATGACAAATGTGAAAAGTTTTAGGGGTGTGAGTACTATAAAATTGTGCTTTACTCAATCATTTTTATGCTTTCAACAGCAAGAAATGCAGGGAACTCTGACCTTCCTCCTCATCCCGAGCTCTCACAATAAACCTGCTGCCCACAGACAAACTGTGGTAAGTTTATTAAGATGAGAAAGTGTGCGTGAGAACTGTCACTGGCATGCAAACAAACACTAAACTTGTTGTTGTGAACCATCTCCTCAGATACATGTGCGCACTTACTTTGACTATGATCCCTCTGATGACCCCTTTGTGCCATGTCGGGAGCTGGGTCTGTCCTTCCAGAAAGGAGATATACTCCATGTCATTAGCCAGGATGACCCCAACTGGTGGCAAGCCTACAGGGATGGAGACGAGGACAACCAGCCTCTGGCTGGCCTCATTCCTGGTAATCTCTCAGTGGCATTCTTTATAAAAATGAAAAAAAGAAAGAAAGAAAAGGGTTTTTTTCTAGTTAACAAGGTCATATTCATTGTTTAGTATTTCAGTAACAACAAATTTAAATTCTCATGATCAAAAGACACATAATTAGTTTACAAGTAACTTTTCAGCAAGATATAGGAGCTTGTTTTAATTGAATTATTCCATAATATTGGTGAAAAAGTATTAGTTCCACTGGCAGTTTATTTCACTTATAGCAAGATATTTTTCTCAAGTTGTAAGTGCTATAATCTGCCAGTGGAACTAGAACTTTATGAATATTGAGAAATTATTTACTTAAAACAACCAAAGTTACTTATAAGTTTTGTCTTCCTTCAAGTGTACTAAGATATTTGCACTAGAAACTAGACCAAAAATACTTGGTATAAAAAAAATAAGATTTAATTTTTTATTTTTTATTTTTTTGCAATGGAGAGTGCTTGAAAATCATGACAGCCATCTGGCAGTGTGAGTGCTGCTTTGACCTTGATCCTCCAACCAGATGATGAAACCGTTCTATGGAATTATGACAGGTTAGCTTGACACTAGTGCCAAAATAAAAAGAGGAATAACATCACATCTAATTCTCGCGTAGTAAACTAGGGTACCAAAAAAAGCTCTTTTGGATGCTAATAAGCTATACATTCCCGCATGTTTTTATATTTATCCTCCAGCTCGTGTAAATATGTTAATAAAGCACAGAGGGAAAAACAGAGATCATTTAAGAGAGTGTATTTAGCAGAGAGAAATACATGAAACATGATTAGCTTTTATTAGATCAGTGTCGCACAGGTGGCTTGCTGTGAACCTAATAGGATAGCAGAGATCTCTGTCTGTGGGTGTGTAAAGACAAGATGTTAACTTAGGGCACTTTTAGCAGCACAGGATAATGTATTCAGTGGAAAACTGGTCTTTGCCTTCTTGTCAGGGAACCATGTTGGTTAGAATGTCGCTGTTTGTAAAGTACTAGTACAAATTTCTGGAGTAAACTTGCCTTTTAAAAGTTATGTTTAAGTGGACGATTTCTAAGGTACCACAACTTATTACTTGAAATAAAATACATATAATATCTGCAAATACATTCTAATAGCTCAATACCTGAGCTGCAAATGAGAGATTATTTTAGTGTATTGATTATTCACTCCTCCTCCTCTATCTTGAAATACAGTCACAAATGAGTTTGAAGAGACAAATGGTCAACCTGGCTCTGCTTTCCTGGAAAGATTTGTCTACCATCTGTTGCATCCAGCAGATTAAAACAAACACCTAGGAATTAATTGTAATTACACTCTGACCTAGAGACTGTTGGGGGTCTAAGTAAACAGAGTTTAGTGCTAAAAATGGAAAGTTCACCATCTTTTGTTTTTGTTTCTTTACTTGGACGTTTAGAAAGTACAAATCAGAGCCTTCCAAACAACTTCTAATGTTAGCTTGTTCACTTTCAGTGCTATGTTTTCCAAAGTTATTCATACCTCTTCAGTTTTTCACATTTTTTCCACATTACAGCCACAAACTTTTATTGGGATTTTATGTAGTTGATTAGAATAAATTTTGTGCGTAATTGTGAAAAGAAAGAGGAATATTCATTGTTCAAAATATAAAACATGGCACTGCTGGTTGACAACAATTATTTTAGTATTCAATTATTTTATTGATTAATCTGATTTTTTTTTTTTTTTTGGTTTCAAATTTCTGAAGATTTTACATTTAACCATGTAAGCCTTTTTATGTAATATTAGAAATGTGTTCAAACAAATAATTCAATTGCTTTTTAAAATAAGAAAATAAACATTTTAATGCCTAAAATGCAATAACATAACATTCCTTTAGTGAATTTGAACCAGGTGAAGCTAAAACTATGTCACTTGAGGAGCATTGGGTAGAACATTTAAAAACACTACGACTATAGTAAACATAGTGGTGTCAGCATCATGATGTCAGGTTGTTTATCTTCAGCAGAAATGTGGAAGCTGGGCCCAGTTGATGGGAAGATGGGCAATCCTATTACAAACTCTGTTAGAGGGTGCAATAAGCTTGGGACTGGGCAACAGTTTACCATCAACAACCCTAAATGGGTTAGAATAGACCAGTCAAAGTTTACAGATTTACAGACCTGAATCTTAACTGAGAATCTTTTTTAGGACCTCAATGTAAGTCCAGTTTGAGGTTCTTTTTTTTTTTTAGCAAAAGCTTCACTTTCCAGACAGTTAAAGCTGGTAGAGAAATGTTTTTAATTATTGGTAAAAAAATAAATAAATAAATAATGTCTATGTATAAGTACTTTTCCAAATTCACTGGATATTTAATTTCTGTGGGTTTCTTTCTTGTCTTACTTCAGGTAAAAGTTTCCAGCAACAGAGAGAGAGTTTAAAGAAAACGACACCAGACAAAAGTCGAGAGCAGCAAGGTAACAACTGCAAACTTAAACGTTTCCAGCAGTCTAACAATGTGAAATGAAAATGTGTATTTTAATCCATATTAGGGAAGATTTGGTGTTCAAAGAAAAGCAAGAAACTGAGAAGAAGGAACACATCGACCTTGAACAGAAACACTGGTAAGACTTCCTTTACTTCTTTTGGCGTGTTGAGGCGTGAGCTTGTTTTGGACCGAGCGCTATCTGCACACTTAGCTCACTATCAGTCCTCATTAAGCACGTATAAAAGAGGGTTTCAGCGCTGGCCAGCAGCCAAACATCCACCCCTGTTAGCATTACGCCCACATACAAGCTGAAGTTGACACACCTCGTCTTTCTTACAGCAGCTTGTCCAGACTTGTCGTGTCACAAGTCAGATTAGACTTGTCTTCACAGACCGGATCAGCGGGAGCTTAAATGGCTTCGAGGGACGTGCAGTTCACACATACAACAGAGACACCTTTAAAACAAGGAAACACACACCTGAAATTGCTCACCTTTAAATAGAACACTTTCATTGAACAGCAATATTGTAAACAATGTGATCTTTTTTATCTTTACTCTCCGTTGTGTTTTCCCCGCCATCAGCAAGAGGTCAAGGTTGAAAGTAGTTGCAGAGCAGGGGGTTAAAAGCACAAGGTGCAAGTTGGGTCAATGTTGCTTCCGTAAGCCTTCCTGAACTGTCTCCTCAGACTACGATGATGTCCTGACCTACGAGGAAATGTCCCTGTACCATCAGCCCGCTAATCGGAAACGCCCCGTAGCTCTGGTCGGCCCGGCCAACGGCGGCCACGACGAACTGCGACGGAGACTTTTATCCATTGAGCCGGACAAGTTTGCCGTTGCTGTTCCACGTAAGCCCACACTCAGACAGACAGTTTTCTCTGATTTCAGAGGATAAACACAACACACAAACAAGAAAAGAAAAACAAAAACAAGATTTACTGTCGAAGCTTATTGTGTTTCTATAAAGTTTAGAAAAGTCTGGAATATACGGGATTAGATTTCAGTATTTTCCAAGTCTGGATAAGTATGGAAAAAAAAAACGTCTTTATTACCTATTCCCTTTCTGGTTTTTGTTTCCTCATCCTGCTTGCTTCTTTCCTTCCTTCCTTCACTCTTTCTTTCTTTGTTCCCTACTTAATTCTTTTCTTCCTTCTAACTTCATATCTCTCCTTAGATCTGTTCTTATGTACTCATTTCCTTATTTCATCTCCTTCTTTGTGGCCTTCCTTTCTCTTTTTTTCTCCTGTATCCTTTCTTCCTTCCAGTTGTTTGTTTTTTCATGTTTCATACTGAAAGCCTACCAATAGTATCAACTATAAATTGCCTTTAAGACTTTAGGACAGACATCTGAAAAGTAGAACCAGTTTTAATTTTAACAGATCTCTCACTTTTTAACTCTTAGACACAACCAGAAGCCCAAGGATACATGAGCGAAATGGACGCGAGTACCACTTTGTCAGTCGCTCGTCCTTCGAGGCTGACTTGGCTGCAGGGAAGTTCATCGAGTCAGGGGAGTATGAGAAGAACCTGTACGGCACCAGCACTGACTCTATCCGACACATCGTCAACTCCGGACGCATCTGTTTGCTCTGCCTTCACACAAGGGTGAATATTTGTTTCTAATGTAGCAATCACTGTTGAATGTTACGCTAGCTTCATATATTTCAAATTTGTGTATTTTAATAAGATCTAATTTAGTATTCTCTGCCTCAATTTTCCCTCCCAGTCATTGCGAGTACTGAGGTCGTCCAACCTCAAGCCATATGTCGTCTTCATTGCTCCTCCTTCTCAAGAACGACTACGCACCCTGCTGGCCACAGAGGGGAAAACACTCAAAGTAAGCTGACCTTCACACACTTCTGCCTGGTTGCCTCTGGAGTCCATTATCAGAGCAGAAAAAGTGAAAATCTCATGCACACTTTCAACATTCACACCAGTTGTTCTGACATCTTTTCCCAGCCGGAGGAACTGAAGGAGGTCACTGAAAAAGCCCGCGAGATGGAGCTGAATTACAGCCACTTCTTCGACGCGACCGTCGTTAACTTTGATCCAGACCAGGCGTTCCAGGAGCTCCGGAGATTAGTAGATAAACTGGACACTGAGCCGCAGTGGGTGCCGACGTCTTGGCTCTGTTAAAGGTGGCTGTGTCCAGACACGAAGAGTCTCAGTGAACGAGAAGGTAAAGAGGAGACGGACAGTATTACAGTGACACTGAATTTTCACTTGCACATTTTTTTTTTCCTTTTGTGGAGCTTAATTGCTACAGGATGCTGCAGAGACAGACACTGTTGTATTTGATGTTTGTCTTTTGTAGATTGTTTTCTTCTATTTTTGTGATGGCTGTTCAAGGTCTTAGTTTTATGCAGAATCTTTTGTTTTCCAGATAGACTCATTTCTATGCTATTTCTTTGACTTATTTATAATTGTAAATATATATTCTTTAGACAGAAAAGTGAAATATTTTATTGTTATGCCAGAAATTGCGCATTTGACACATTTTTAAAGGCATTCTGGTGAATCATCGAGCCAAAACGTCTTCAGGCAAAGAACTGAGTAGAAATGGATTCATTGGATTTAGTGTGAAGTCTCCCACCTGCTGTTGATGTCAGTATTGTGTCTTATATGCCTTACAAAGGTACTTATACTTATCAAACTTTTTACCATTTTGTCACATTTCACGTTAAATGTCAAATAACTTCCTTGGATTTCATGAGACAGATAAACAAATTAGAAAATAACAATTAAGTAAATGGAAAGGGTTATTTATCATTTGCCAAAAAAATAATCAAATCAATAGGAGATTCTCTGTGAATATAAATGTTAAAAGTCTTGCCACAGATTCTGAAATGTATTTAGGTCTGCATATGTTAAATTAATGTAAGGCTGCAACAAACAATTATTTTAGTAATTGATTATTCTATCAATTATGCTGATTAATCTAATACAAAAATTGGCATATTCGGCAGATTTTTCATGTAACCACTTAAACCTTTTTATACAATATTAGAAATTTTTTTGCAAAAGAAACTAAGAATTTTAAAATAAACATTTTATTGCCTAAAATGCAGCAGTCCTTCAGAAGAATGTGAACCGGGCGAAACTAAGTCTGTGCCATTCAAAGAGTTAAAAAGATGTTTTTATCTTAATTGCAAAATCTATATTTCTTTTATATAATTTTGGCTTAATTACTGCTCTAAGTTTGTTTTTTTTCAGCTAATAGCATTTTACAATTAATCAATTACTGAATTAGTTTATAATTATTTCAATAAAGGATTTATCACAATTATTCCGATTAATGGATCCAGCCCTAATCTGTGCAGCAGATTGACTGCATGTTTAGAGTTTCTTTTCCTCTTGGAAGGTGAACCTGCTCCTGTACCAGGTTGTCCTTCAGGATTGAGTTCTATTTAGTGGCTGGTCCAGCTAAATAAAATCACTCCCACATCATAATGCTACCACAATCTTGCTTACCATAACAGTGTTTTCTACCAGACGCAGCATTTTCTCTGTAGCGCAAAAACTTCTGTTTTGGTCAGATATGACCAGAGAAAAGTCTTCTGGCAAATTTAAAACAAGAGTTCCTTTTATGATACATAAAATCTAAATGAAGCACATTGTGTGTGGTAACGTGACAAAATATAAAGTTTAATTAGTATAAATGCATTTGCACGGCACCATAACTACATTATCTGTGTAATGCTGCATAATATTGTTGAGATGGTCATCAGTATTGTACAATTGTGACTTAATATTATTGAATCTTTAAAAAATTGAGTAATTCTTAAGCACAACTTTTCAAAAGTGTTAATAAATTAAGATTTGAAAAGATATTTAGTTGTATTTTTATTCTACTAAGCGATTTGTTTTTTTCCTTTTTGGTTCATGTTGACGCAGAACTCAAGAGCACCGTTGGACTGTTTAGAACATCTTTAATTATATGAAGTGCCTGGCTTTGTTGACTCACACACACACATTTTACAGTGTTACATTACAGAGAATCTGTGTGACGATAAACACCCTGATGTGAGGTCAGGAGCTCAACAGACTCTGACACTCTGAAATCTACAACCATCTCAAGGCTTACGGCATGCAGCAGTTCAAAACATATTTACAGCTGATCCAGTCACACAGATTGCTTCTTGTCTCATGTAAACATACTTAATGATATTTGCTTCGGCTGTTAGACTCTCTGGTAGATAAGGATATTTTATTTTTGTTTTTTGGAAGGGGGGGGGGGGCAACACTCGGGTTCCTGTACAGAGACACACTTGGAAACTTCTCATATTTTCCAACACAAAAACAGCAGAACATATAATCACAGATGTGAACACAAAAAAAAATACTTTCATCACTTGTCTGAGAAGACATAAACACGGCCAGAGAGGCACAGAATAAATAGCATGATGATGAGTGTCGGACTGCGGGGGGGGGGGCTTCACTCGAACAGCAGGTCCTCGTCTGTCTCCTCCGTCAGCATGTTGGCGGGCTCGGCGATGGGTCCGAGGGCGGCCAGCCGGGCGGCGATCTCCAGCTCCGTCCTTTCCCTCAGCTGCTTCTTCTTCTCTTGGATTTTCTTCAGCCTGTCAGGGAAGAAGAATCAGGTGCAGGTTGGTAGTAAGCTGGGGATAAATCTTATAGAAAAGGGAAATACCTGGCAACACAAACTTTAATGTACTTATGAGATAGTCTGACAAAGGAGTGCATAAATGAACTGAAAGAAAGGGACACATGGTTTTGAAAATAAAATATTTGGTCAGAATAAGGGGCAAAAAAATTTAGTAGACTTGCCCCATAAAACTGGGTCCGAGGGCGGACTCAGTTTACTTTAAACAAAGTAAAACCATACTTTGTTTATGGTTTTACAAAGTATGAATCCAAATCCACACCATACTTTTCAGATTTTTATTTTTAATGCTTTTGGAAACCATGTATCGTTTTTCTTCCACTTAACAATTAGCCACTACTTTGTGCCATTTTATTATATAAAATCCCAATAAATCATGTTTGTGGTTCTAACATGATAATATTTGAAGATCTCAAGAGACATGAACAGTTTGCGTTACTCAGGTCTGACCAAACTGATTTTCCACTTTTGAAATGCTTTAATTAATATTTCAAAACATGTTAGATCATGACATGGTTTCACCTGTAGAACTCCTCTCTTTCTCGCTCATCCAGCTCTGTGATGATGTAAGTGAGAGTGCGGTCGATTCTCGGAATAATCACTGCAGAGTGGAAGTAAAATCACACAAGCAATAAATAATCTGATATTCTTCTGAAGTCCCTGATGCGAACATTGGGTTTGAGCTTACCGTGCTCGATAGCATTCACACGGCGGTTGGTGATCTTTATGGCTTCATCCAGAGTGACAAAAGATGTCTGCAAGCACAAATATGAACATGTGTCTTTGTTTTCTTAAAATGCAGCTGGAATTTAACAATACTGCAGAAATGAAAGAAACCCAGGCAATATGATTCTATTTTTGCAACAGTGCCCTCTACCTGTAAGGATGCTAACTCCACCAGCAGCTCCACCGCTCTGGCGTAGTTCCTCTTCAGCCTGGACAGCTGCTCTCCTCCCCTGGCCAGACCGGTGAGTTCATAACCTGACAGAGACATGCAGGAAGGATCAGTGTCCAAAAGCTGATGGTGACAAACCCGAACTGACAAACTGGACTCCACTTACTGTCTCCTCCTTCTTGGTAGTGTTCAAAAACAGGAAGGGTGACACCTGGAAGGATAAAATCAGAACGGATGAGTGTGTCCCCGCTCACAGCGGTGATTTTAATGAAACATTTCTGAAGCTAACCTGCCACGTTGTCCTTTTTGGCTCGGACCTTCACCTGGGCTTTGTTGACATTCTGGATTACGGTTGTGCTGCGAACAGTTGACACTTTCTCAACACATCTGCTCCGAACTGAGCACAACCGTGAAATCTCGTAGCAATCCTTACCTGAAGTCTCCAGCTGTAAATTTGGCCTCAGCCAAAGAGAAAGCCGCCTCTCTCATCACCTCTCCCATCTTGGTTTTGGTCTAAAGGAAGCGACAAAAAGAATTTTAGGAACTGGAGGCTCTTTACCCAAAAGAAGCAAAGGTACTGGAATCTGAGACACGACTGACTTCGATAATTTTACGAAGGATCTGACGGAAGCGCATGGAGAGGGCGTCAGATTTCTTCTTGAGCAGGCTGCGGCCGGTCTGCGCTCCTTTCAGCCGGGCCTTCATGATGGTCTGAGCCCTGCACACACCACGACAACACACACCTATAATGATGGACTGTCTGATAAATTGCTGATTTTAGCCACTGCAGCTGCTGTAGAGGAATGGTTTCTTTGTCAAATTTATACCAGACTGATGCCATGTTGAACGTAGCTCAATCATTTCCTATTTTTAGTAATTTCTTATTGCCTGTCGCAATAAGCCATTCAACCATATGCTACGATAAATTAAAATGAGCTTGATCATTTCTAAAGATTAATATTTTTTGAAGGCCAATTTTGTTTAGAGACACCACAATCAATTTCATTTATGGTTGTGGTTATGAGTTTTTCCCCTGCTTTATTTATGTTTTTTGTGTTTTATTTTGGATATTTAAAATGTCTTCCAGTTCCAGTAAGTGTTCTTTGCAAAACTGAAGTTTATTGGTCTTTGAGAGGAAAAATTTGCATAATTCTGCCTTTATCAATATATTACTTGAAAATTGTCTCAAAAATAACAATACTATTGTTTAAAGCAATGATTAATTTATCGAACAGCAAAATTTGCTAACATGACAGTCCTTGTAGCTCTACTTGAAACACACCCAAACATTTAAATTATTACATATTTTTACCTTCCTTTTTGAGGGAGCGTAAGATAAAAAAAAAAGTCCAAATATGAACAGAGATTAGAGGTCCATATCTACAAACAACATTAAACATGGACTTCTACGTATCTTATAAGCAAGTCTGACGATCATCCATCCAAGAATTGAGATACATCTTCCAATGGTTTTAAGATTTGCTCTTTTTTTCTTGAAATCTTATGAAGCTATTTGGAGAGAACACCAACACTCTCATGCTGAATCAAAGGTGCCAATTTAAACTTTCCATTTACCCTCAGTATTACAATATCTTGCTAAAGTATTTGTGTCTTAAACTTTTCCACATTTTGTCACATCCTTCAGTGTTGCATAATGGTGGAGTGAAAGGAAAAGGTGGGCCTCACTTTTTTCTCTCTTTTACACATAGAAATCCTAAGTGTCACACTCATATTTATTCATTTAACTCCACAGCTCAGGACCAGAGTCAGGGTGAAATGAAAATATGGAACAAAAAGACAGTTATGTGCTGATCTGTGCTGGTCTTTCACATAAAATACATTGAAGCTGCAGGGTGACACTGTGGTCGAAATGGAAATCTCAGATGGACACTTCACACTTAGACGTTTTGTTAGAAACATCACATGACCACAGAAGGACTCTTCCTCTTTCAAACAGCTGTCTGGCTCGTATTTAAACTATGACTGCATTTGAGTCACAGTGCAAAAACAAAATGTCCTCCCGTTTTAGGAAATACATGCAGATAATCACCGATCTCGGTTGAGCAGAAGCAAAAACAAAGAATGAAATTATTTCGTTTACGTTATGATGACTAGCTGCGAAACGGGCAGCTTACATTCTGGAAGGGAATATGTCGATCCTGTCCTTTCCAGACATCTTCTCGTCTTTTAGTCGACTACGGCTGTCTTCTGTTTACTTCCTCGGTTTGAACTCGATCCTGTCGAGATACTTTTAGTATCTATTTACAATTCTACTAGTAAATTATGACAACAACAAAAAACGCGTTCATGTAGGATTAAGTGCAGAGATAAAGCTAATGGTCGTGATCTTGTCCGTCCGTGATGATCAGCTGGCCCCTGGTCATGTGACGACACCACAACTCGTTTTGCACATGCGCGCGTCGCGAAGCTCCACGAATCCTTTCCGGGTCGCAAGAAGCTAAGCGCATCCATGAACGCGAGCTAGCGGGCCCGAATTATCATCTTATAAACACAAGAAAGCGTCTTCAGCGGCACATTTGAACGCGTCCAGCTCAGAAATCCCTAGTTTATCGTCGTGTAACCACATGACACCGGTGAGTTTCTATTAATGGCTAAGATGTTCGGAGCCGTGTGCTGCTAACGGCTAGCCCGGGCAGGAGGCGCATGTGATTTGGGAACCGGGTTGTTAGCATCGCAGCTAACAGATGTTAATTAAAGTAGCCTTTTCCCCCCCACTTTAGTAAACCATCAGTGGGGGTTTTTTTCGCTTTGGCGCTACAGATTTAATCACAAAATCTGCTTGAGTGAACTCTTCCCGGAATTGACAGAATCATTTTTGAAATGCTATTTTTCCTCCCAGTAAATGTTCGCGTGAGTTACTTTAAAAGATTTTCCAGCGTTGCATCATCCCATTCAAACACAAAACTGCGTATAAAGTAAAATACTTGAGCCTGAGCATCAAAGTAGGCAGTTATTCCGATAGTGAATGCATCACATGTAAGGACGGTTGAGAGACGGGGATCATTTTTGTCTATGTTAGATTGTAGAGATAACGGTCATCTGTAGCCACAAATACTGGTTCCATACTTCCTCCATACGTCCCCTGTGGATTTTGGAGGATATTTTATAGTATTTCTAATTGTAGGAACAAATACACACTTCTTTTTGCTGTTTAATGCGAATCTACTAATATGTGGCTTTTTACTGCATCAAAAACATCTTTCTGTGACGTACTAGTTTCTGGTTCTCTCCACTTATTTTTATATCACATTTGAAGCAGTAATTAAGTCAGTAACTTAACTTACTTATGTCCAGGTAACCCAATTAAAAACACATGGTAAATTGTAGTACTAAACTAGAATTTTAAGCCAATGAATAAAAGTGTGTTCTGTTCCAAATGTCTCCACTAACGCAAAAGGTTTGAGGAGTCTGGTGGCGCAGCCAAGAAACCTATAAACGGTTTAAACTGGATGCTGAAATCAGCAAGATGCCTGCACAAGTGTAATTGTATCTTTAAACTAATTTAATCCCCATACCTGCTTGTAGATTTCTGAGACGTTACTGTGAGGCCTTAAGGGGATCATAATAGTTTCCTGAGGTAGATTTGAAGGTAACAAGTGTTTTGACGTAAAGTTAAGTATTAAATATCAAGAAGATCGAGCCTAAGTTGTCTTTTCCTGTTTTTTTTAAGCAACTGTTCACCTCAGATAAGAATGACTGCCGCCTTTAACTCCTTTGTGCATCCATTCAGATATACTGCCCGCTGTTTTTTTTTTGTTTTTTTTCGTTAAACATTTCTTCCGTTTGTTTCCTCGCAGCGATGCCGGGTCTAAGCTGTAGGTTTTACCAGCACCGGTTCCCAGAGGTGGAGGACGTCGTCATGGTGAACGTGCGGTCAATTGCCGAGATGGGGGCCTACGTCAGCCTCCTGGAGTACAACAACATCGAGGGCATGATCCTCCTGAGCGAGTTGTCACGGCGACGTATCCGCTCCATCAACAAGCTCATCCGCATCGGCCGCAACGAGTGCGTCGTCGTCATCCGAGTCGACAAAGAGAAAGGTGAGCGCGGACGGGTGGAGAGAAATAAAAATTAAGAGCATTTTAAATGCACAAATAATCACGTGGATGCTAAACGTCGTACACACATCTGACCTTTGACATCATCAACTGACCATTTAATTAATCCTATTAATCTCTTGTTCCACATCTGAATCTTCTTCAGAGCATTTTGGTTACTGTACTCCAAAGAAGATTTGTCCAAATGTACCGTAATTTCCGGACTATAGAGCACACCTGATTATAAGCTGCACCCAGTACATTTTAAAGGAAAAACCATTTTGTACATACATAAGCCGCACATGTCTATAAGCCGCACGTGCATACATACAGACGGTACACAGAAAGAGTTTTCAAAGTTTTAATAATATACCTTAGCTTTTCTTTTCAAACAGTGCCTGTGACACGGCAGTAACACAGCAGCAACACGGTAGCACAGCACTAACAAGGCTGGTTAAAAAAAACATACCGGTAAAAGTCACTGAGAGCCTCTTCATCTTCCTCCTGAGCACTGAGACGTGTTAAGTTACATTAAACTTGCGTCTTCCTCTACACATATATTCCACCTGTCTCACTCTTACCTTTTCTGCTCGAGCGCCCCTGGCGGCCGTTAGAAAAAAATGCATAAATAAGCCGCATCATTGTATAAGCCGCAGGGTTGAAAGCGTGTGACAAAAGTTGCGGCTTATAGTCCGGAAATTACGGTATTTGTTTGTCAACATATTTTTTATTTTAATAATTCGATGTTGCTATTAAATCACGAAAGCCTTTCAGCCAATCTTTGATCAATTAAATTGTTTTGTCAGTGTGTTTAGCGCTGAAATGCAAGCAAGTCTGAGAGATAAGTTTACTTCGATGGTGATTCTCCAACCTTAGTGTTTTTAAATAATGTAGCAGAAAAAAAATAATGAAATCCTTTTTATATTTGTTGTATAACATGACATTGCCTCTTATTTTGATGGTTGGCTGATTAGCATCACAATAGTATAACCGCCCAGCCAAATATTTGTTATTGTGACTCAAAGTAATATGTAAGTTGATCCTATCATTATTAACTTTTATTATTTTGAGCATTGTTCACATTCTCAAAATAAACTACTTAGTTTATGTAGTGTATAAACAGTGTTAGCCTTTTGTTTTAAGCTGCTTTTGTCTTTTATTTAATAAAATCAGCAGGCAATGGCATCCAATGTGAATAAAACATCTAATCCTGGACTTTCAGTTGTTTTTTGAAATGATGATAAATGTTTGTTAATTTTGTTAAGCATCCACACTTTGCTTTCCTTTCCTGTCTGATGGAATCTTTCCCAGACTTTTGAGAGGTTTTTATTTCAAATTTAACATTCATCTTTGTTTTTTGGTTGTTTGCCTTAAAGCCTGCAGGTGGAAACTTATGTTGGTTTAGATCAGTCATCTATTCACATCTTGCTGTTGGTCTGTTAACAGGAACTACAGAACAGGAAATGTAAAACTCCAGCTCTGGCTTCGCTAAACTGAATGTTGTTTATGTATTTACTTTTTAAATATTGCTACTGGTTTCTACAGTTTATGCACACTAATAAATCACTTCAAAATTTAGCAGATTTGCTCTATGAAAATGAAGGATAAAAGTTTCTCTGTAAGAGTGACCATGCGCTTTTGTCAACTTTTCCCCTCCAGGATACATCGACTTATCAAAAAGAAGAGTTTCACCAGAGGAGGCCATCAAGTGTGAAGATAAATTTACCAAATCTAAAACTGTGAGTTGTATAATTTATCCTCGTTTTCCTGCTTTAAATTGTTTCTTTACTTGTGCTAGGAGGAGTAGGGAGTCAGCTGACGTTTGCACTGCGCCGATTCCTGCAGGTTTACAGCATCCTGCGGCATGTGGCGGAGGTTCTGGAGTACACCAAGGACGAGCAGCTAGAAAGCCTGTACCAGCGCACCGCCTGGGTCTTCGACGAGAAATACAAGCGGCCAGGATACGGCGCTTACGACGTCTTCAAACAGGCTGTGTCGTGAGTCCCGTGCAAGATTCCACCCAGAGTCTGAATTCAACCAGCTTCCTGTTGGTTTTTACAGCAAATGCTCTATTTTAACAGCGATCCCACCATCCTGGACGGTTTGGATTTAACGGAGGAGGAGCGCAGCGTGCTGATCGATAACATCAACAGGCGGCTAACGCCACAGGCTGTCAAAATCAGAGCAGGTTTGTTCATTCTCGGATGAATCGCGCAGGACGCAGATGAGCGGATGATTCGTTTATTTTCCTCTGCAGATATTGAAGTTGCATGCTATGGCTATGAGGGCATTGATGCAGTGAAAGAAGCTCTGAGGGCCGGACTCGCCTGCTCCACAGAGGTCATGCCCATCAAGGTGATACCTCCACCTCTGCCATTTTTTCTATTATTAATGTTTAATTACCTCCACCGTAGCTAATTGTGGTTTCTGTTTGTTTTAGATCAACCTGATTGCCCCGCCTCGATACGTAATGACCACGACCACCCTGGAGCGGACAGAAGGCCTGTCTGTCCTCAACCAGGCCATGGCTGCTATCAAGGAGAAGATAGAAGAGAAGAGAGGCGTCTTTAACATCCAGATGGAGGTGAGGAATTCCCACTGCCTTTAGGAACAAAAGATTTATCAAAGTTTCCACATTGTTCTCTTTAAGTTACTGCAGTTTGGGGGGAAAATGCTACCTTTGATTTTTCTCTAAAGCAGATAATCCACCCTGTAAAGAAATGTGATCAAAACAGCAGATTTTAGGAAATCAAAGATGAATTTACATACATTTGGTAGAGCGATCCACCAAGTCTTTTAGTGGGTCTCTGTACCCAATGTAAACACTTTGAGACTAAATTATACATTTTTGTTGTGAATGAAGCTCAACCTGAGTTAGATTTGATGGAGAGCATCTATAGAACATCAATTTCTAGTCTGGCAAGAGTTTCTTGGACTTTGACTAGGCCATTCTAGCACATAAATAGCTTGGATCTAAACCATTTCATTGTTTCTAGCTTTGTTTCTTTTGTTCTGCTGGAAGATAAATATCTGTTTGTCGTTTTTGGAGCCTCAAAATGATTTTTTCTTTGGATTGCCTTGTAATTAGCTCCATTATTTTTCCCATAAATCTTGACCATCTTTGGTTTTGCTACTGAAAACATATTTTTTCTCAACAAAGGTTTGCATATAGGACAGAAAGTTCAATTGACCAAATCATCTTGTTCCATATGCTTGCTGTGTTCCCCTACGGCGCTTATAGGAAACTAGAAAAATTGATTTTTTTCTCGCCTTTCTTCCATAAAGTAAGGCGAGAACATGATAACTCTTCTCCTTATCAACCAATCCTGCAGTTACCATGGGCCTCTTGGCTGCTTCTCTGATTAATGATCTACTAACCAACTGTGATTTTCTCCACTTTGTCCACCTCCTGTGCTCTTCATGTTCTCTAATAAACCTCTGATTCTTCCTGAGGCATCAGCAGAGAGGGAGATGAATATAAATGCACATCGCACTTACCAGATTTTTATTTTTGTAAAATACCTTTCTTTTAACTTCTCAATAACATGTTACTTTGGGTTGGTCCATTACACTAAGTAATGAATAAAAATACTAGAAGTTTGTGAAGAAGTAAAATTATAATTTAAGGATCCCCTGATAGGACTAAATTATTAACTCCAATCATGTGGGTTTTTAATGGTCCATGACATCTGGACATTTCTAAAGATGTGGCTAAGCAGGCTGAATTTTATTGTTTTTTACACACATGCTCTGCACAACTTTAGGATTGCTGCAAAGTAAATGTGTTTTGCCCCATTAATAGTTGAAGTACCTTTGAAAAACAAAATCAGGCTTTGTATCAAATTTCTTCCTGAACCCTACTGCCTTTCTCTTCGTACTTAATGTTGTTACATCTTCAAAGGTTTGCATGTTGTGCACTTGAATAAGACTTTATTATTTTTGTTCCTGACAGCCCAAGGTGGTGACGGACACGGATGAGACTGAGCTCGCCCGGCAGCTGGAGAGGTTAGAAAGGGAGAACGCTGAGGTGGACGGAGACGACGACGCTGAAGAGATGGAGGCCAAAACTGAGGACTAAAGAGACGAAGAATCAAAGGAAAAGTCGTGGACAGGCCTGCTAGTCAGTTTCAACTTTCAGGTTGCAAACATTTAAGTCATTTTATTACTCGATTGGCAAAAGAAAAGGATCTTCTCAACCCCACATGAATACAAGGATGGCTAAGCAAGTTTAACAGCAGGATAGTTTCAGTCTGAATAAACAGAAGCTGCTCAATGGCCTTCACTTACCTTTTGCTTCAGAGCTCAGCCTCTTCAGTACCCATGGCTCCAAATCTCCGAGTGGTCAGTGAACGCAACTCACCGAAGGGACAGAAGAAGCTCATGTATCGACCGCATTCAGTTGTGATATTATCTTCCAGTTCCAAGGTGTTTTACCAACAAGATCTGCTCTGTGTGTAGCTCACATGACATCAATAAATTTCTGGAAATTTTCTTCTCAGTGAGTCTTGTTCAGTGAAAAGCCCAAACAGGGTGTTCAAGTTTCCACTAACTCATTAACATCTTTGCTAGCTGGCTAGATTTTTGCATCTGGTAGGTAAGAGCAAATATATTGCCTATTGGCTAATGTGTCTTTAAAAATCTTAGGTCTTAGTTAGACCTGCCTAAATGCTTTAATCAAGGGGCCCAATCCTAAAGAAACATTTGAATTAAATCATTTAAAACAAAACATGCTTATAGCCTGTAATTACCTTAAACATTAATAGCAACAATTCGGGTGAAAATGAAAACTGCACATGCATAAAAAAAAAGTTTTAATCAACTGTTCACCATTACAAAAAAATAAATTTTCACAACTCCAAAAGACATTTTTCCTGTTAGCTCCATTTCTTCTAGTGGTTGTGATGTGTGCTTTTTCCTCGAGATTATTGCCACCCATAATTCCGTTCAGCTGAGGTGGTTTGTTGACAAAGATGGATCTAATTATCAGGAATGTGGTAAAACAGAAAAAGGCTCAAGTTGTCAATCCCCTAATAAATACGCCCCTGTAAAAAAAAAAAAAAAAAAAAGGAAAAGTGCACTCTGAGGAACGCATACATCAAAGTCCAGGTATGCAAACAAGCCATTTTCCTCAACTTAAAACCATGTTTGGAAAATTGTAGCTTAACTGCATGTGTGGAAGTAAAAGTACAGGACCAATGGAGACCGGTAGGACTCGACTCTATGGAGTCTTTCATTACAGCCAAATGATTCTATATATACAGAAGCAACATGGACGTTGGCACCTGCACGGAGCCCGAGTGTGTTTTACAGGAAAAAACAAACATTTGGTGTCAATGTTGCTGTTTGTTCTGGATGACACGATTTCACAAACACTTGTATAAACAGTTTGGGGTTGGGGGGAGGAGATATCTTCATTCAGTGGTTGTTTCTTATTTCACCAGTCCAATTTTCTTTGCTTCAGTTTCATAAATGAGCAACCGCCACATTTTCACAATGAAGACTTCAGCCTCTTCATCAAGTACCTGAGCAGGAGAGGTAAAACATTGGTTTTAATGATAAACTTTGATTAAAGGTATCAATGTGAACAGAATGTTGCTCACCATGGCAACATCATCCAAGATACTTTGGGGCATACTGTGAGCCATCACCTGAGAGCAGACACAAATATCAGCACATAAACATTTCCAGCACCAGACCCTATACAGCTGACTGATCTGAGAAAGTTATAAAAAATATTCTCCCTCAGGTTTTCTAGGATTTGGCAAATAGAAATAATTTTTGGTGATTCTAATTAACCTAAAACAAGAGACATTTGGTCTGAAATAACTTTAGATTGTGATGGAAAAATGGGTTTTAATTATGTTTAAATATCTAATTTCAACTATAAATAACTCTTTTCAAATGTTGCATTGCACTTTCCAAACATTGAAAAGTATTTTTCAAGGATTTCTAGCACTCAAACAAACCCTTTAGTATCACTTCACTTTTTCTCAAAAATCAGAAACTTTTTTTTTTTTTTACATTTTTACCTTTGAGCACACAAAGTCCACTAATGTCGGCTCTTCCTCGCCGATGTACTCTATGATTTTTTTATTGATCCAGGGTCGAACACGTCGCTCCATTAATGTCTGCGAAACAAAATCACAACACAGGAACTGGATTAAGATGTGAACACGTCACGTCATTTACCAAAGTAAAATAAAAGATCATCTTGGTCGTTAGAAGTGAAGAAAAACTTTGTTACCGTGTCGACCATGGACCAGTCCAGAGGGTAGGAGAACAGTTCTGGTTTGGCTGTCGGTATCTTCTCTATCAGACTCTTGATGTGCTTGCGTTTCTCCTCGGTGTTGGCTCCTTTTATGCTGGACAGTCCGGCGCCATCGACGCCCAGGCTCTTGTCGTCGTCGTAATCCAGGGGCACCAGCTTCCTCTTGCGTGGCTGTTCATCTGCCTCCTCATCGTCGAACTTGTTGAAGACGCTGTCCACTGGAAGCTTCTTCCTCTTGACGACATTATGCTGGCTGGGGCTCCCAGTAGCACCTGTTGTGGACAGAGGTTAATCACTTAGTCCCTCCACCTGAAAACATCTGGTTCTGGTTACTGCAGGACAATCTGGAAATCTGTCATCATCTCGTTTTTTTGTTTTTTCTGTTTAGAGGTTTATCTGAGCAAATTATCTATATGAACTCGGATTGTAAATTATTGATTCAGTTAATCTAAAATTGATTGATCTCATCGACTAACAACTGATAAGCAGCCATTTTCTTAAAAACTTGAGTTTTTAAGCATCTCACACCGGACTCCGTTTTGAAATAAACAGACCGTTGACCGTATGGTGGGGCCATTCGTTCTAGAATGGCCCCACCATATTTGTTTCTGTATCAACTGGCTCCGCTTAAGGATGACCAGCCGCACCTTCTGGATGGAGGCCAAAGAACAACACATTAATTAATCGTTTTGAACTAATTTTAATCTTATAAGCCATTAATTGACAACCGCAAGTCGATTAGCTGTTTGTTGTTAAGTAAGGTCATTAGTTTCCATTCATCAGTCGAGGCTTATTAACTCTAAAGCAAAAGAAACATCTTTTCCACTCACCCAGTTTTAGGCTAAGGCCGATCTTGGGCCGGTTCTCGTCCTGCGGCAGAGCGTCTGGCGGTGAGTTTTCGTGTGGGATGATGATGCCACACGGCGACTCCTCTCCGGGGGTGTTGGGAGACACATTGCCACTCGCTGACGATACTGAAGGAGCGGCTGTGATGGGCCGCATCATGGGCTTCAGCTGTGGTTTTGCTTCAACGTTGTCTTCATCATTGTCATAATCTTCCTCCTCGCCTTCCTCTACCTCCTGGTCGGAGTGATGAGGATTAGGCCGCGGCCGCGCGCTGGGTTTGGCCTTTTCCGGCTCTTGTCTACGTTCCCTGTGGTCTCTGGACCCTCTGTGGCGTTCACGCTGCTCCTCGGGTTCGGGCTCTTGAATGATGGGCGGCTGTCTCAGACGCTCCTCCTCCTCTTCTTCCATCTAGGCCAATCAGAAGCAGGTAAGAGGAAAGCAGCATCCAATGGCAGAATAAACAAGGAATGCTGAATATGAAAGCTAATGTGCAGAGAGAGACTCAGAGGAGAAAGTGACCTTCAACAACAGACAGCATGCCTCCTCACCACCGCTCCACAGAAACACAGTGAACCTGAGTTAAAGAGACAACGATACCCTGCGCAGTTCTGCGTCCGGGTCTGGATGTCCCTCGTCCAACAGCCTCTGTCTGATCTCCTCCAGCTCCTCCTTCTCTCTCTTCCTGTCACGCTCGTCCGCCTCCATCTCCTTCTCTCTGTCTCTGAGACGCTTCTGCAGCGCACTCCCCCTAGTGGTCGCAGTGAAAAACAGCAGCTCTCAGAACAATGACCACAGCTGCAGTATTGCATGATCGGTTGAGGTAGATCTGGGTCACACATGCTCAGACTTTCTACACATTTTTCATGTTATAAAAACTGTTTTCAATCACGTTCCCCCATTTTAATAGAAATGAAAAGAGAGATAGAGATATTTCTGGTAAATGGGCCTTAAATTTGATACCAAATTTCACAGAGAGAAGAGAAGGCTTGACAAAAGGAAGAATATCCAAGGATGAAAGTGAGAAGAAGAGACAAGCAATGAATGAAAGAAACAGGAAATGACAAAGAAAGAAGAACAATGAAATGACAGATGGTGGAAAAATAAGAAAAACAAGTAATGCTGAAGGGAGAAAAAGACTAAACTGAAGAAAGTTCAAGTGAGGACAAACAGAAACAGAGGATGCTGAAAATCATAAAACATGATATATTTCATGTTTTTCCCCAAAACTGTTATACCAGGGTTAGGTATTAGGAACCGTGCAGAATAATTAGGTGACAAGCTAAAGGTTCATCTATATTTGTTATGAGTTTGAAATTTTCAGGTCATTAACATTAATATTTGTGCAATCATTTCTGTATAATCTATCTTAACTTCAGACATCTGCAGCTTTGCTCTGGTGTTCTTGCTCACCTGTAGTATTTGGGGTCATCTCTGTCATCATCGTAGTCTTCGAGAAATTCCTTCAGTCGTTTGCCTTCTTTTACCTAATTAAAAAAATATATAGAAACTATGATCCACATACGCGTAATACCGACATTTCCTCTAACAAAAGAAGCCTTGCAAAGTCAATTAGCATAATCAAGTGCTAATTGACTTTGCAAGTGAAAAAAGTGTGAATTTTAATCCTGAAAATTTCATTGAAAGCCAGAAAGTTCTGCGCATGTTCACCATTTCACGTCTGCGCTCATCTTCTCTTTCTGACTCCTTGGCATAATCCCGAGCCTTTTTCCGCTCCCTCAGCTCCCAGTTTTTCAGACGCTATAACAAACAATTAGGGTTAAATACAAACACAAAATTTTTTATATTTTAGAGAAAAATTATACGTAAAGACATTTCAATTTTACTGGGGAAAAAAGGTTTTTTTTGTAATGGTCCTTTTGTGGGTCACTAGATTTTTATGTAATTACAGTCAGAAAACTAAATTCCAATTTAACAGATTGAACAGCTTTTGATATACAACCTTTAATCATGCCTTTTTTTTTTTTTTACAAAATTGTTTTACCTCCTGATATGCCGCCTCCTTATCTCTGAGTTTTCGTTCCAGCTTCCTACGTTCATAAGCGTCCTCTTCATCTTCTTGGTCACGCTTCTTGTCCCTCTCCCGTTCTCTTTCTCTCTCCCGCTCTCTGTCTCGGCTCAATTCCCTACAAAAAAAAAGGTTTTGATACATTAGATTTTAATATCCCCTTAGATGAACATATGTAATAAACAAGTTAAAAAAACGTTTATATCTTCAGAAAATGAATTGTCTGCACAAGACAAAAGAGATGTTTCATCATCTCTGAAAAGACTGTATAAAATGTGTTCTATAAATAGAAACTGATAAAAGCCAATTAAATAATGTGATAGGCAGGTTTAAGCAGCAACATAACTGTTCTTAAAATGGCACAAAAACATATTTACACAGGTAATTACACTTTTAGATGCAGACTACAATCTAAGGACACATTTTTGTTAGTCTGATGTCTCCACTCTGAGCAAATAAGCAGAAAATGTAAAACTACTGGCACAATCTGCTCTTCAGATTGTGGGAACTTAAAATATCAGACTATTTAAAATAGGAATCTCAACGTATTCAAGGTTCATACTGAACGTTTTACTTTACAAATGTGTCCTTGGCTGTAACAGGTGCACATCTATCTACGTCACCTTGATCGGCTGCGCTCGGCGCTCCGGTCACGGCTGCGGGCTCTGTCCCAGTCTCGCTCTCGTTCTATCTCCCTGTTCCTGCGGTCACGCTCTTTATCCCGGTCTTTCTCCCTCTCCTGTTCCCGTTCCCTCTTCCTTTCTCTCTCGCGCTCCTTCTCCCTTTCGCGATCCCGCCGTTCTCTTTCCCGCTCTCGCTCTTTTTCTCGCTCTTTCCTTTCGCGCTCAAACTCCAGCCGCTCCTTCTCCCGCTTGTCTTTCTCCTCTTCGAGTTTCTGCAGAGCAAAACACACACAGGTTCAGGATTTGCCACTTGACATGCAAGAGGAATCTGCAGTAAGCTTTCATATGTGCACAGATCAAGTGGTTTCCAGAGTTTGAGAGGTTTCCAAGGAACATGCCCTAATAACTATGAAGCCACAATCCTATCTGATGGCACAGAAGACTCCCACTCACAGAGAGACTTCATGTATCTAAAGCAACATGGTGTGCTTTGTTGCTTCAAAAGGTGAAGGATAAAACTAAATTTTAGCAAGAATGTAACTGGAAACCACTCAAATAGCGGGATCTGTGGAGCACATTTGACTTTTGGCATTCATAACAAAATGCAGCAAATGAAAAATACTTTTTCTTCCTTAAGATCCCTTCTTTCAGGAAAAAAAGGAAAACAAAAAACAAGAAACAGGCATCAGTCTTTGGTTGAACTAGTTGTTTGTGACTTACAGGTGTTGAACTATGGACTCAGGCCTTCGCTGCCCCTACAAGCCTTTTAAGTTAGGCCTGGGAGGAAAGCAGGTCACACGGTATATAAGGGAAAAACATTATGGGATTTTTGTCTTGCTTAAGCATCAACATAATCATCAACAATAGCCTTTCATATAGTGGCTAACACCGTATTTGGAGTAACTCTACATCAACAAATGAACATTAGTTACATTTCTGCACAGATATATGAAATTGTAGAAGCAGTCTTACCCCTGCAGAAGTCTTCAGCTGCTCTTCTTGACTAGTCACACACACACACTCACACCCCAACCATACTATTTAGCTGAATTACACACAAGGCTTTGAATGCACTTCAGGAAAAACATTTCTTTCTTTGTGCTGTTATAGAAAGAAAACTGACAAACTGCAACAAACAGACGAACAGAAAGCCTTGGGTGTAATACAAGTTGAAAAAGAAACGTGACAAAGTTGTGACCTTAACATCTAAAGGTGTTGTTTTTAAAGTGCGTTACTTTACTATTCTGAGATTAATTTGCATCTTTCATTGACTTGTCCTGTGCTCTACACTCCATCTAGATATGAGATTGGTCTATTCTCTATATACAGTTTGTTACCAAAGAACCATGACTTTCTGGATGTCTCTGTCCAGTTTTGATGCTTCCCAAACACCCCTACCTACAGCAATACACAATCATGTCTCCAAAATCCTTTAAAAAAAATGCATTAAGTCCTAAATGGTTCTTGCATTCCTGCCATATAACACCAAAAATAAAAGTCATGACTAAAGATGCACAGAGAAATTGGCTGGTCACTCTAATCCTACTCATAAGATGATAGACTACATAAAATTTCAACTCATGTCATTTTTTATTTAGAAACAGTTAAAACCTGTTGAACTGCAGAGCTGTGTAATGTTGACTGCTCACCACCTATGTCTCATATGCACAGTATTTTGCCTCTGGTCTTAATGAAAATGATTAAAAACTTAAAATTTAGTTGTATAGTTACAATAAACGAAGGAAAATAACACCAGAAATTGTGAGCATTTTCCTAAAAATAATATTAGGCAAGACAAAGTTATTGTAGCCATTTTTAGTTGGATTTTATTTATAGATCTCTCTGTAGCAAAACCTGGAAGACTCTATTTGAAGATTTTAAGTCATGCAGAAAAGCATATCTGAAACCTGTTATATTTTACAATAAAGACTGTTGTGAATTTATCCAGTAGTTGGGGAAAAATTTACTTTCATGTTATCTGTTGATCTTAAAGATAAATTGAAATGGCAAACTAAAGAAAAAAATAATCTATGAAAAAAAAAAAATCAGCCACAGAAACCATCTCTGATCAGTGCATCTCCAGTCATAAATAGTTAATTGAGCAAAAACATTAGCCATCTGGCCTGTTTTCACCAAACTAGAACAACTACTAACTATTCCAAATGCAACATCGCTTATCTAACTAAATACTGAACAAAAAGAAGAGGTTAAATAATATTTAAAGAATATTTTTCAGGAAAAAAAGAAAAACTTATTGCAGTGTTGAGTTTTTTTGTATTTATTTTTTAACTAATGACACTAACTGTTATTGCTCTTTAGGACACAAAGGCTCAACAATGCCATGTTCCATAATAAAAGCCTATTTTTCTTACTTACCTCTGTAAGACGTACACTGATATCCAGGTCTTTTGTTTGTATTTTATTACATAAACATTTTAGTTGAAAAAATTATTCTTTAACTTCTATTGATGAAATCATGCTGTAATTAAAGAGCTTGGCTTCTATTTTTTTTATTTACATGAAGAACCATGTGCTTCTTTTAATCCTTTGCTCATAAATTTAACATTTATTTGGTGTAAGGAAAGAGAATAGATTATATGATGAGTAGGTGAGACAAAGGAGAGATTTCATGACACACACACTCACTCTCACACACATAGAGCACGTACCTCGTCAGTCTTCAGATCATCATACTGCTGTGGAGAGGGCGCCCCAACCTCACACGAGCATAATAAAGGTTACAGCAAAAGTCACTGCAGTGGTTACTGAGTCCTTGTGCTTCAACATGAACACCATTAAGACAGACCATCATTTATGGAGAACTTGCACAGGTTCACTGACTCTGGACATTTCCAGGGACCTGCCAATGTATACATGATTATGTAGCCAATATGTCATCTGTATTACCACATATGATAGACTGAATTAAACTATTTTAGCCCACAAAGGAAGTGTGCAGTTGCCCCAATGCAAGTCCTCAAGAGGGGGACGCCCAGTATATGTATAAAGGAAAAGAAGGCTGATACTTACATCCTATCCTGGCAACTTTTTCCAAAGCTCTGAGATTCATCTTGCTTTAGTCACCATATGATCACTATCATAATGGTGGGGTTTAATGAATAGATTAGCTTTAATGTAACTTTACATTGTCTCCATGCATTTTTTGTGTGATGAATGAAGAAATGGATCTAGAAAAGGTCACACCTAATAATTTCACTAAGGATTTTTTTCTAAGCTAAATGTGCAGTAATGCATATGCTTTAAATGTTTGGTGGAGCCAATTTGTGAATGCGTGTTACAGACATCAGTTCTAATTAAAATATGCCAACTCTAGAAGTGAACTACGTGAGAAACTGTTGTCCAAAACCTGTAATGTCAATTGCAAAATAAATGAAGCCACTTTACCTTGTGAGTGTCGCGAAATTTACTAATCTCTCTGGAAATCAGGTCCCGCTTGTCTTCCTCGATGTCAATGGTGTTAATGTCGTCCTATCGGAAGGGGGAAAAAACAAAATCTCAATTCCTAAACTGATTCATTAATTAATTTCAAAATTCATGCTAAACAGAATAGAGTTTGGGTTTACCTCTTCTTTCTTTTCCTTTTTTCTCTTTCGTCTCTGAGCGTCGTCATCCTGCGAAGGCGCGTTGAGTTCTGCGGCGTATTCTCGCATTAATCCATCGATGGCATCTTTCACTACCTGATCTCTTTTCTTCGTCTCCTCATCAAGAACCTCCATATCGTCACCTCCTCCATCTTCTTCCTTCTTATTTTGCTAAAACACAAAGTCATTCAAGCTTTATTATCCAGTCCCCCTCCAATTAAGACACTACAATACCAGCCATTTTATTTTCAGTGTGCATGCATACATTTAAAAGTTAAATATGAAGCCATGTGCATGATACATTCTTGGAGTAAAGAATGGCTTTTATTATTATTATTAATATGTCAAAACTAATTCACACCCCATTTGCTGTCTTCTTCTTGGCCTTCCACTCGTCCAGCTGAGCTTTAGTCTTTGCATCCACCTTCACCAGCAGGTTTTTGTCTCCAATCTGCAGGTCATGAAGCAGCCGGAGAGCTCGCAAGGTGGACTCCGGCTCTTTGTATTCACAAAAACCAAACGCTGCAACAGATAAGTTAATGAAACGAGACGTGAAAGCCTGAACAGACACAGAGGTTTAGGTGTTGAAAGCAAAATCATAACAGAGAAACAAGCAACACCAAAGGCAGGTTAGTTGTACTGTCGGAAAAATTTGTTCAGAAAACAAAGATATTCTTTAAAGAAAGCCTTTAACTACAGATTTTAATGTTAATTGTACTGAACCTAAACTGGTTGAAGTAAATTTTTACATTTTACGTTTTGCCTTTTAAAACTGTTCTATTTCTTAAAACTCCTTTGGGAAAACTTTCCTTTGGGGAAGTTTTGGGACATTTAGCTAGAATCAAATTTCTAGAATATCTTTTGGACATTTGAGTACTAAATATCCGCGCCTTGTGTTGCCAAAAGGAGAATTGAAATTTGGACTTGGAAAACAAGTGTATCTTACACTTTCAGAAGGCGTGTTATATAAAGTGCGATAAAATAAGGCTGAACTACTCAACAAACAAAAAAAATGATTGAACTACCTTGAAGTTTTCCAGAAGCTCCTTGAACTCGTTTCCAGCTCAAAACAATACCACATTTCTGTAAAAGTTGGACAAAACGAAAAATCCGTTCACAAAATAAGAAATATTGTATGTTTATAAATACTACCATTTATTGGAAAGATTAAATAAAAAACTGAGCTCATCTTAAATGTTTCATTTCTTTTCTTCGTCTTACCGCCAGCAATTGTCTGATCAGCATGTCTGAAGCTTTCTCCGATATGTTCCCTACAAACACTGTGGTTGTGGGCCCGCTGCTCTCCTCATCCTTGGCTCGCATCGCAGAAAGGTCTTTCTTTGGAACAGGAGGCTTACAGACGACCGGAACTGAAGGAACCATAACTGCAGGGGCCGGGGCCATGATGCCCATGTGAACTGGGATCATTGGAGTTCCTAAAACAGGCAAGAGGAAATGCATAAATAAAGCAGAAACAAAGCTGCAAGAACAAAATATATGTTATATATTTTGCCATGAGAACATGCAAATCCTACAACACCCACCAGTATGCAAGTTTTTTTGCTATCAGGAAGGGCAGTAAAACAATTCATTCTGTGATAAAACTCTGTTTAAACAAAAATAAATCAACATCATAGCTTTTGGAATCTCAGTTTCACAACTACACACAAAATGCTGTTTTTAAAATGCCTTTTAAAACTGTTCTATTTCTTAAATTATTGTGTGTATGTGTGTGTGTGGGTGTGTTCGCATCATTTAAAGTAATGAAAACTGGAAAAACATTTATTGACCTTGTAGGATTCCTTTAAAGGTAGGTAAAATTTTAAATTAGTCTGAGTGGAGAGTCTCATAGTTATCGTAGCATGCAAAAATTATATTCTTATTGTTAATTTGATAACCTTCCCAATAAATGGAGAAAATAAATTGGCTGCTGATCATTTTGCTCCTTCTCAACAACCTTGTAGTTTCTGTCATTTGAAGATTTGAAGTAATTTGCTCTAGTCTACTGTAAAGAAATGAAACTGCCATGTGACAATTAGTAATACATGAGATTGGTGAAAACAAGGAAGAACTGTTTTATGACAACTTAACTCCATTGTTCCTACCAAAAAATGAATTTAGACACTTAAGTTTAAGTACATTGCTATAAACTGGAAGTAGAAAGGGACATGATTGAGTTATAAGTTGGTGAAGGAGCAATATTTCATCAGGGGTGACCACTGTGATTCAACTAAGCAAAAATGCAAATAATTGGCATATTTTTTTTTGTCTGTTTGTTTATTTGTACCATACAAGAGGAGAGGAGGTCGATTACTATTTTTTGCGTTTTCTAGTAGCACCAATCTGTTATATATAACTCATTTTAAAAGAATTACACAAAAAACAATGTTATATCCATAAAGGTAGCTGATTACCTGAAGGGAAGCCAGCATACTGATGGGGTATCCCAGGAGGGGGCAACAGCGGCCGGTTTAAATGAGGGGGGAAGGACATTCTGAATGTGGTTATGACCTAATAAGCACAAACAAACACCTTTAATCATGTTATCAATTGTTATCACAGTTATTGTGATAACATTTGTTATTCACAAATGTTATCAAGACTCTGTATATAAATATATCAATATTGTACAATAATTGTCTCTATATTAGTTTTAACGTTTAGGGCACACAAAAAGAAACACTTCCTGCTATATCATCTCAATGTTTAACCAGAAATCGGCAATGATTTTTACTCGACTCAATTGGAAAGTTACTTAAAAGTAGGTAAGTTTATCTGGAGGCCATCAACTAATTTAATGCTGTGAAGTCCAAAGCTTCAAAAACTGCTAAGTAAATTTGAGCGTGACAACTAAAAACAAGCAGCTAAGTTGACTAAAGCTAACACTGAGCACGTTCCTACACCCGGCACAACTAAATAATGCTAACCTGACATTAGCCCCAGTCGCCCGTACCTAATATACAATACTGGCTTTTAATCGGCTAAAGATACGTTTTAAAAAAACTCAAATGTAAATGTATACTTACCACAACACCAAGTGGCGCACAGTAAGATAAAATCCACTATACAGAGTTTAATTATGGTGATAATTCCGCCAACGTTTAGGACGTTAGATTAGCACTGCAACTAGCCGCGGCCTTCAAATAACACTTTCGCGCAAGCGCTCTACGCACCGGGGTAAGTGCGTTTGTTTTGTGTATCAGGACGTGGCTGTTCAGATTGAGGGTAACCCACATCCCACCGTGGTGGACAACATTTTGTTTCCAGTTTGGTAAAGTCATCAAAAGGTCACCCACACACTTAATTAAATTTTTTTTTTAACAAACAGTTTTACAAGGAGCGCTTACCAAATTACACTTACAAGCAGCGGTCCCAACCCTTCTTGGCCCTCAGCGCGCAATGTGTAAAAATGTAAAAAAAAATAATATAAATATAAATCCCCAAATAATAGAATCCCAGGTTAATTTAGAGTCAGTAAAGATAATTCCAATACAGTCCAAACAATCAGACTCAGATTCAATACATTCCATGTAATTTCGTATAATAACACAATGCTGTTAAAATAAGGACTGGTTAAGTCATTTATCAGAAGCATTTGTTTACGTTGCAAATTAAAAAAAAACAAAATTTGCAGCACATGTTATATCTTGAGATATCAAACAGAATGTGTGTGAACTGTCGCTTGTGATAATCATATATTCAGCTAAGATCAGGGTGGGAAAATGTCACATTTTCTATTTCCATTCTTTCTGTTCAAGCGTTGACCTTACTGACTTAGCGAATAAAAAGTATTTTTACCTTCAAACTTCAGCTTTCGAAATCTAAATTAATTAGTGAACGATCTGTTTTCCACTGATCTGCCTTGTTTTATTTTCACATACAAACGTTCTGAGTCAGAAGTTTTGAATATACTAGTTTCTCGCCCCTTATTAACAAACAGGGAAGTCTTATAATCGTTTATTCCAGATGTCGGTAATAACATATTCACTTTATTTCCAGACGAAACGTAGTACGTATCATTTAAAAATAAGAAATAATATAAATCATTAAGTGAAGAAGACCACATACTCAGCACAAATAATAATAATAATAATAATAATAATAATAATAATAATAACGAATTTCTATTATTTCCGTTTCTCCTTCGCAACTTCGTGACGTCACGCACGGGCGGGTTTTTGATGGAAAGCGCTAGAACAAACGAAGCACACCCTCTATGTTTCGAAATATCCATCCATCACATTAAAAAGATCTGTGTTGTTTGTCAAATTACACAGTAAGCAAAGGCGTTCTCTGAATTTCGACTTTGTGACCTCTTTTGTCATATGCGGATTGCCTTGTAGCTCTATTTTAAAACACAATCTTTAATGTCCAGAAATGTCGTCTCTTTTAATAAATGTCTAGCTGTTCCTCAAACTGCCACATGATGGAGACAATTGCACACCGATATCAGAAGGTTTAATTTACTGAATTATTAAAGGACACTTTGTTTATTAGAACGTTTGGACGTTTGGTTTGTTAATGAGTGTGTTTTTGTTGTTGTTGTTGTTCGTACTTCAGCAGTATAATTCCATTACAACTAACTGAATTCACTTAACTCATTGTAAATTATATAGTTAATAAAATATTAATAATGTAAATTTCATCATTTTAAATCACAATTTATCTCATCTTTAAGTATAAAGATGAGTATCTTTAAGTATAAACTTCGCTTAATTCCATTTCCAGCTGTATTTACCATTTGCCTTAACTTGAAAGTCTGGCTGCAGTAAACGAGGTGCCGCGGATGGATACACTGGAACCCACGTGTATAAAGACTCCCTGTGCTGTAACATAAAGTTCCTTTCCTTTTTCTCCCATCAGTGAGCGCAGAGGACTACGCTTTTGTTGCATTTTATTCAAGAAAAGTCAACTATATTAACAAGGTACGCACACCAGTGTTTCCGACTTTTAACGCGGAAAATATATATGTAAATATTTTTTAAACTAGGTATCTAGTTATGTAGTATTACGTCGCTGATTAAGAGTTCATGAGTCATGTCAACCGTTAAACGCAGTTTTTCGAAGGAAGCCGCTATAGGCCTTCGTATGAGCTAACCGTATGTCCATGGAGTTGATGATCGATGTTTAGTTCGCTTAAACGCGTATTTATCCTGTAAACATACGGTCTGATGAGCGGTGATGCTGGGCAACGTGAATGCGGCACTGCTGCACTGTGTTGTCAGGCAGGTGGGGTGGAGGTTACGTCTCTGAATCAATGGTCCTCACTCGGCTTGCAGTTAAACTATTAACGGTCACAATGTCTGGATCTGGTCACAAAAATGGGAGGGGGTCGATTCCACGTTAAATTCATTATTAAGAAAATTTCAGTTACGAAGCGCACGTAAGAGTTACGTAATCGAAGAATACGTTTTGAACACTGACTATGATTCAGGCTTAAACTACACTGCAATTTTCTTAAGTTTTAAATTATTCTTATAGCTAGTGGATAAATGACTTGATTGAAGACTCGACGTAGATGTCGAGCTGGAAACTAATCAAACGCTGAGTGTGCCAACGGTTTTTGAAACGGCCGTTTATCCAACTGTCGATTGTTACGCCAACCGTTGGGATTTGGAGCTCTCGCTGTCCGATTTGATGGGTCCTGATTTTTAGTCATTATGTTTATGGCGTTACGTTGGCTGGTTTCAGGCAGTCCCGACTCCCTTTCTACAGTCTTAACCGGTTTGCCGCTCTAAAGCACGTGTTTTCGGTTTCATTGTCTCGACACAGACGCCATGTTTGTTAATGGACACTTCCGCTAATGTGTAGTAAGATGCTGGAAACAGTCCCAACTTAATAAAGTTGGGACAGTTATTAAAAAACGCATTGCAATCCGCGATCGGCTTTACTTATCTTTTCCTTCAGGAAACTGAAGTGCCATATTATTAAAGATGATAGACTACTACTACAAAAAAATTGAGTTTGGTAGAATTACTTATTGCCTCAGCATAACTGTTTGGCGGTATTGAAGAGCAGCAAAGGGCTTAAAGTTTGTTGATACAAATTTTCATTTTACTTTGCATATCTGAGGTCTATGACTCCCAAAAATCTGTTTTTCAATTTGAATCTTCCAATAAGAAGTCTTGTTTTTAAATTAACTGTTGGCTATTACTCTTTTTGTTTATCATAACTTACTATTGACAGTTTGCTCCATCCTCACTGTACTCAGGTCCTGTTCTAGATACCTTTATGTTGCAGTCATTAATGAAGTAAACGGCTTTCTTTTTCCAAGTAATTTGTGTTTGATTAATCATGAATTTTGTCACCTGACTCAGATACTTGTGGTACAACCTAATAACAGTCTATTTGCAATTATTTGACTTTCTCGCATCTGAATCTTCTGTGCAGATGCCTGAAGAAATGCACCAAGAGGAGGAGGTTGAGACCTTTGCCTTCCAGGCAGAGATCGCTCAGCTGATGTCCCTGATCATCAACACCTTCTATTCCAACAAAGAGATCTTCCTCAGGGAGTTGATCTCTAACTCATCTGATGTAAGTGAGCAAGGTCTTCTGTTCTCACTGTACAACCTTGAGTGAAAGTACCAGCTTTTTAGGTCAGTGAATATGCAGTATACACACTTTGCATAACAAATCTGACTTTCTGCATCCTCAGGCTCTGGACAAAATCCGCTATGAAAGCTTGACCGACCCGACAAAGCTGGACAATGGCAAGGATCTGAAAATCGACATCATCCCAAACAAAGCAGACCGAACCCTGACCCTGATTGACACTGGAATTGGTATGACCAAGGCTGACCTCATTAACAACCTGGGAACAATCGCAAAGTCAGGAACAAAGGCCTTCATGGAGGCCCTGCAGGTACTCAAACAAAGCTTAGCTATTAAATTTTATTAAAAACCTGATGGGTGTAAATAATATAACTAATTCTGAATTTATTTATTTTCCTAGGCTGGTGCTGACATCTCCATGATCGGGCAGTTTGGTGTGGGTTTCTACTCTGCCTATCTTGTTGCTGAGAAAGTGGTCGTCATTACAAAGCACAACGATGATGAACAGTATGCCTGGGAGTCATCTGCTGGCGGTTCCTTCACAGTCAAGGTTGACAATGGTGCGTGTCCTGCATAAGGTTTTGTAGTCTTAAAATCTACAGATGCTATTTGTCTCCCTCTCAATAAATATGTGCTTCCAGGTGAGCCCATTGGCCGCGGAACAAAGATCATCCTGTACCTTAAGGAGGACCAGACAGAGTACATCGAAGAAAAGAGGGTCAAGGAGATTGTTAAGAAGCACTCTCAGTTCATCGGCTACCCCATCACTCTGTTTGTAAGCGCTGAAAATGCTCCCCTCTGGTTGGTGGAAACTGTTAATTAGCAAACATTTTAAACTGACTTTGCGTTTTGCAGGTGGAGAAGGAACGTGACAAGGAGATCAGCGACGACGAGGCAGAGGAGGAAAAGGCCGAAAAGGAGGAGAAGGAAGAAGGCGAGGACAAACCCAAGATCGAGGACGTAGGGTCAGATGATGAAGAGGATTCTAAAGACAAGGACAAGAAGAAGAAAAAGAAGATCAAGGAGAAGTACATAGATCAGGAGGAGCTGAACAAGACCAAGCCCATCTGGACCAGAAACCCTGATGACATTACAAATGAGGAATACGGCGAGTTCTACAAGAGTCTGACCAATGACTGGGAGGATCACCTGGCCGTCAAGGTATATAGAACCTCTTGAAGATGTCGGACTCTGAATCAGACTAAACTGGAATGAAAATTAACTTTGTCTCTTTTATAGCACTTCTCAGTGGAAGGCCAGCTGGAGTTCCGGGCCCTGCTCTTCATTCCTCGCCGTGCACCTTTTGACCTCTTTGAGAACAAGAAAAAGAAGAATAACATCAAGCTGTATGTGAGGAGAGTCTTCATCATGGACAATTGCGAGGAGCTCATCCCAGAGTACCTGAGTAAGTTATAGGTCTCCTTTTAATAGTCCTGACTGTAAACCAAAGCAGTGATGACATTAAAGAACAAAATGATAGAGCTATTACTTTTGTCCCATCAGACTTTGTCCGTGGTGTGGTGGACTCTGAGGACCTGCCCCTAAACATCTCCAGAGAAATGCTGCAGCAGAGCAAAATCCTGAAGGTCATCCGCAAGAACATTGTGAAGAAATGTCTGGAGCTGTTCGCAGAACTGGCAGAGGACAAAGACAACTACAAGAAGTTCTACGAGGGCTTCTCCAAGAACATCAAGGTACCAAACAAAAAAGTCAACAAAAATGACTTCTAGGCTCTGCAAACAATACTTGGTATTTCAAGTTTAGATAGTTGAGGGAGGTAATACATTTTTTTTTCACACCTTTGTTTAGCTGGGAATCCACGAAGACTCCCAGAACCGTAAGAAGCTTTCAGAGCTGCTGCGATACCACAGCTCCCAGTCTGGAGATGAGATGACCTCCTTGACAGAGTACCTCACCCGCATGAAGGAGAACCAAAAGTCAATCTACTACATCACAGGTAAACTTCAGTCAGGAACGAAGTCTTTGATGTTTAAGCTTTATTTTTAAAATGTCTCAGCTTATTATATCTGCATTCTGTCTTCCAGGCGAGAGCAAAGATCAGGTGGCAAACTCTGCTTTCGTTGAGCGTGTCCGCAAGCGTGGCTTTGAGGTGCTGTATATGACCGAGCCCATCGACGAGTACTGCGTGCAGCAGCTGAAGGAGTTTGACGGAAAGACCCTGGTCTCCGTTACCAAAGAGGGTCTGGAGCTGCCAGAGGATGAGGAGGAGAAGAAAAAGATGGAGGAGGACAAGGCCAAATACGAGAACTTGTGCAAGCTCATGAAGGAGATCCTGGACAAGAAAGTGGAGAAGGTTGGTGACTTGAAGGCTTGACTAGACTGACTGTGTTGGGGATTGTTTAACTTCACCCTTTAACACTCCATTCTGCCTTTTTTAGGTCACCGTGTCCAACAGGTTGGTGTCATCCCCCTGCTGCATCGTCACAAGTACCTACGGCTGGACGGCAAACATGGAGCGGATCATGAAGGCCCAGGCGCTCAGGGACAACTCCACCATGGGCTACATGATGGCCAAGAAGCACTTGGAGATCAACCCAGACCACCCAATCATGGAGACCCTGAGGCAGAAGGCCGAGGCTGACAAGAACGACAAAGCTGTCAAAGACCTCGTGGTTCTGCTGTTTGAAACAGCCCTGCTGTCCTCTGGATTCTCTCTGGATGACCCACAGACCCACTCCAACAGAATCTACAGAATGATCAAACTTGGGCTGGGTAGGGGCACACTTAAATTAATTTATCTAGCTTTATTTATCTCTCGTATTTCAAAGATGACTCAACAACTGCTCGTCTTCTAGGTATCGACGATGAGGATATTCCCACAGAGGAGGCCACCTCCACATCTGCCCCAGAAGAGATGCCGCCTCTAGAAGGAGACGATGATGCTTCACGCATGGAAGAAGTTGATTAAGCCGACCCTTCACTCAGATTCCAAACACTTTAGCCCCACTTTTGCCGTTGTTCATCCTTTTAAAGTGCAGTAACTGCAAATTATTAAACATTCCTGTAGTGTAGGTCCGGTGTTTCTGGAGCCATACACTGCAAGACCTTTAAAGAGAAGCAGTTTTCATTTTTGCTGTGAAAGTTTAAGGTGACCTTTTGTTTTTTTTTAAAGTAATGTTCCAACTTAAATGTTAATGGTAAATGTTCTAATATGGGACTGTTGCATTCCATTATCAAAGTCCAGAGTCTCTTGGGGGAGGGGTAATGTTATGTGCAATGCTGCATGGAGAGAAGACTGTATGATTCCTTTGCCTGACTGCAGGTTCAACTGTATTCCAAGTCTTGTTTTTTGCAAAAAAAATAAAGATGTAATACCTTACTTTGTATCTCTTCTTTCATTGCTAAGGTGCATATCTGCATGCACTTACTTTGAAACTATAAATTCATATTCAGTTACATTGACTGTTAACCCCACATCTCTCCACTAGGGGGAGATACAGCTCTAGGATGTACTGGTCCCACCCCTACAGCTGTTTACAAAAGCTGTTTCCATAGCAACTTGCACATCTCAGAACAAACTGCTCAGTTATTTAGTGTGACGATTTAATACAAAAATTGAAGTGACTTATTTATTTTTTTGTCCTTCAGTGTTTCTGCCTCAACTCCCACAAATGTTTGACAAATATCAACTTGCTGAAAAGTGCTGAATCTAGACCTCAAGCCTGTCCTCAGTTTTCTTCAGTGGTTCTTTTAACTGAATTGGGGAAAGGTAACTGACCAAAATCCCCACAAGATTATCTGCTAAAAATCCTTCCGGTATTGTGTACTGGGTGGAAGTTGTGCCCTGGTAACTTTATATGAATTTGAGAACAGCATACCCACATTCCAACATGGTGTTTGCTATAGTTTAACTGCTTTGGGACCTGGATGACATGTAATTGGAACCATGAATTATTCTTGCACATAAAATCTAAGATAAAAAGACCAGTTTGACCTCAATCACAGTTGTTATGCAGCAGCATAACTGCAAACTGTATTTTTCTTCTTTTTTTTTTGTAGAAAACTCTTAAGATTTGCTTTGTAACTGGAAAGAAGTTAAAGGGCATGAATGCTTTCTGGTAACAAATACTAGTAAATTTGTAAATAAATGCACTGGTTAGCTTATTTTCACACCTTTGCACCATTTCTCTTGACCTTTTAATGGAAAAAAACAAAATCAGTTGTGATTTTAGAGAAATCTGAAAAAGCAAAGCAAAAAGGTACACCAAGAGCACAGATATCTTGAAAGTATGAGCCATAAGCTACGTTGTTGAGGGGGAAACGTATCACATACAGGTTTCCTGGAAGTCATGTGGTTAAAAAGTGTGAGGGGGTGGCACCGGCAGCTTTTCTGCTATTGTCAGTAAAACTGACATGTGGGTGTCTCTCCTTCCTCAACACTGCAGCTCACATGTGCCACTGTCAGAGTAGCTGTGGGGAACTTCATCTGTCATTTAGGAAAAAAAGGACTATTTTTACACTTCCTCAAGCTAAGATTTTTGCTGCATGTGACTGATATTAAATTTCACAGTTAATGTTTTAAAAGACTATTGGGGAAAATATATTGGAGCCTATAAAAAAGTTAATGTACAGCTGCATTGAAGCAAAAAGAAAACTCTCAAATCCTCTTGAGTTTAATTTGACCTCAGGAAAATTAGATCTCCTCTGTGAAGCCTTCAGAGGTTCGTTAGAGAACAAACAATTGTACATTCTCTAAAGATTTTTCACAATGTCCTTCAGGTAACTATTGAGGAATGTCCCCACAATTTATCCGAATGGGTTCTACTTACAGAAATCTATTTAAAGAAATTCCCTAAAGCTTCCAGGTCAGCTGGAAGTCCTAGGGTTTTACAAATTAGGCATTTGGGAACCTTTACAATACTTTCTGTGAAGCTTTCCCAACATTGCATGTAACAAACAACTTTACAGAAAGTACTTTGAAGGCTGCTAAATCTAAGATCTCAGGGGAAACATGTCTGTATCATTACCTGAATGTTTTCTTTTACAGGAAATGAGCTTTAAAGTAACCTACTTTTTTTTAAAAAAACCAGGTGGCTTACTGGATGACATATAAGCAACACTCATTTAAACCTGTGCTTTGAACTTTAACAGGTTTAAAATCAATACAAGCTGATGACACAGTGAGGGTTTTGTTGGTATCTGTCCGTATATGTGGTCTCAACATTTCCGGAAAAAACCCCCAAAAAAACAGATCAGTGGAGAATTTCTCAAATCATTGCATCTCACATTATCCGTTTTTGTTTGGTGACAAATATGAAGAAGTCTTTCTGTTCTCCGCAGTGGGTCAAGATTGAAAACGATGAATCACGTAACATGAAAGGGACATTTTATCAAATCTCTCTGCTGAAGTCGAGTGCTACTGGAAACAATCTCAGTGAAAGTCATCATGAGTCAGCATGTACTTCCATTTTCATTCAGTTCAAAGGTGAAATGCTCAGACCTCATTTCCCCCCCCACTACTCCCCCTTTCAAAACGAAAGACTTCCTGTGGAAATATTCGAGTCTCTTGTGTAAATCTGTTCTCAACCACAAATGCAAATTGAAATATTTCAGAGTGGGGGGTCCTGGTGTGTCAGTGGGCTTTGAGGTATAAATGCATCTTGTGACCTTTGCAGCTCTTCGTGTCTGGTAATGCAGCCAAATCACCTTTAAATGTGGCAGCCATCAAACTAAATGCCTCTCGTTGGCGAGTCTTTCAGTCTCTATGATTAATTCCTGACATATTTTGCTTAGCGTCTCTGTGCCTTTGGCATGTGTCATAGTGCCATCGATTACTAGTTACCTCTGTTTCACAATCAATGATAACACAACAGCAGAGAGTTACAGTCATGAACAGAGTTACAAATACAGTCTCAAGAAGATAAGGTGAAATTTGACATCATATCCGGCATGCCAGCGTGCTATCAGGTTTCAATGACATTTAAAAGGTTCAATGTGAGCGTAAACACAGAACTACTACTCATGATCTGAAACATTTCTGCTACGTCAGGAGGTGGTGGGTTTGACTGAACCTCGTAAATACTCGACAGAAACAGGATTGATGCCCACATCAAGAAGAAAGGAAGCTAGATGAGATGATAAAAAATGGCCTGCAAAAGAGAATTCGAGCCCTGTATCATGAGGTATAAAATGCAAACACCCACAGTAACCTTTACGATGAGCTGAAAGGGAGTGAACAATCACATGTGGTCTGTCACTCAGTGTTTATTCTCCACTCTTACTCTACAGCGTTGTGTGGCCGTGTTGGAAATGTTGTGGTTCAACTGCTGCTAAAAGAACCAGTGTGTAGGAATTTTTCAGCATTCACGACCAATAACACTTCCACTTTCCATGTGGGGAGAAAAGTTACACATGTGGAAGTGAGAAAATAAGTGTGCAATATCAAAAATGGAAAGTAGCACCATTATGATTGGGGTAACACACCTGCTGGCACTGGTGTGAAATATTCAAAAATGGTTGGTTCAAGGACTTTACCCGACAACAACGAAACTACAGTGGATATGAAAACTCTACACACCCTTGTTGAAACGCCAGGTATTTGCAAAGTAGAAAACATGAAACAAGAAAAAAGTATCTGAAAATACTTTGCAGTTTTTCACAAATGATGGAAATAATCCTGATGTGAGAAAGTGAGATTTGCATCTTATAAACATTATCATGAATGATAGAAGTTCAACAGCAGAGAGTTCTGATAACAGCAGTTAAGAGAGCCAATGGCAACATTGTCCAGCTAGTTGGTGAAAAAAACTAAACGTTCCTACCAGTTATGGAAGTAAAAAGCTAGCTAGCTAGCAAGGGTATGTTAGCTAGCTAGCAGTTAGCAAGCAGTAGTGGCAGAATGCAGATGTCAGCTTGTGGCTCAAACTTTCATGTAATAATAAAGTCCAGCGAGAAAAAAGACAAAATAGAATATACAAGATTAAATAGTTGTGCCAGAAAAAAATCAAGACGTACAATTAACGTAACAAACGCTAATTTATTTTTTAAATTAATAGAAAACAGTTTAAGACCTGAAGTTTAGATACAATAATTTAAGACTTTTTAAGGACGTACGGACACCCTGAAGCAAATCATGTCTAATTTAAGAGGTTAAGTCATAATTCTAAATATGTACAATTCACAGTAATTTATCTTAGTTGTCGTCTTGAAGCATATTAAATATATTATAAATAAAAAAAAACAGTATATCATAGGAAAAAAAAAAGTTAAATGTACAAATCTATTGTGTCACAGTATTTTAAAGTCCTTGAGTGTGACGTTCTGTACATATTTGGCCATTGGGCACAGTTCCTATCTTGTTTGTTGATCATTTTTAAAACTGTACATTGACAGCTCAGCCATTAAAAAACAAGACCAGCTTGCTTCCTTTCCACACATTCAGTGAGCAAGAAATATATCGACAAAACTGGATACTGGTCCAACTGGTTTAAAAATTCCTAGACGCACATAACTCAAACTTTATGTGAATGTACATTTTTTTGTTTAGCACTCAAATTGGTTTTCTTTTCATGTAGTAGATGACTAAAATAAATTCCTGATTAATTTAGGTTTCTCTTTGTGACTGTGGCCTTACAAACGCCTTAGAGGACAGATTTCTTGAAATCGTGAAATACAGTCAAACCACAGCAGTCTTTTTATTGCTCTTAAAGCAGATCAAATATTTTAAAATGCACAGAAATAGCCTTTACAACCACACCCGTCTGAAACAAAATGTTCACTACCATATACAGCTGTGAAAATTACAGATTTGATCTGTTTTGACTTTTATTTGTATAACTGAAATGTTTTAGAGAATTAAACACATTTTAAAATCAGAAGACAAGCAAGAATGTTCTGAGTACATTAAAAAAAAGTTGTGAAACTATGAATTTGTCATCTAAGAGGAAGAAAATGTATCCAAACCAACTTCTCCATATGTAAAAACTATTAGCCAATCTTGTTAAATCATGAATTAACTTGTAATTAACCACAATTTTGGGCTGGATTCATTTCACAATCCACACACTGGCCCAATATCTGAGCAGAGAAATAAAGTCGCTGGCATCTATCGGTCTGGAAAGGGTTAGAAACTGATTTCTAAGGCTGAGGGACTCCAATGAACC
>CAEFZY010033874.1:0-19875 GCA_903066815.1 Brachyrhaphis roseni
AACAAAGTAAGTTGTGTATCAAATTTATGTTTAATTGATACTGGGGATAACGAGTATTTGCTACATTGTTGCCAGTTAGCAGGCCGATTTCTTAGGCCGTTACGTAGCATTGTTGTAATTCTAATGTATGTAAAACATTTCTGTTAGCTGCTCTAAGCTCATCTTGATTTGTTTGTGTGTTGGCAGTTTCACTCCATTTTACATGGAAATAAAGGAAGAAATAATTAATCCTGACTCGTGTGAAAGGAGTTTGGCTGATGGTTAGTTTTGGTTGAAGACACCATAGCGAGATCATTACAATGTTCTACAATGTGCTACAGCTTGACTAAAGTTATCTGTGTTTTATGTCTTTGAGACATGCATGTAGTTTACTTAACTGACAAAAATTAATCAGGATTTATGGATAAAATATATCTGAATATTATCATTATGATTTAATATTTTTTCCATGTCATCTGATAATGTTCCAAAGTGTTTTAGCTCACTTGGGACTCCACAACTGACCTTAGTGTGTGAAGAAGTTTGATCATAAGCATGGAAATAAACCCCTTCATTCTGGTTTCAACCAGCCTGCTGTTCCCTTGATGCCCACATGTTCAAACTGTTCTAAGAAGACATTGTGATGGATGTGTTCAAATCAGCACTGAGGTCCAACAGGTCCAGTACAGACACCAGTCCAGGAACTGAGCCAATGAGAACATCAGTGATGTTTAGCAGTGTGCTTCCAGTGTTATGATGAGCTCTGACAGCTGACTGAAACTTTTAAACATGTCATTACTGGATAGATGTTCACACTCTTGATTAGTGACTCCTTTCAATAACACAGGAATATTAGATAGAGGTCTGTAATTTATTAAACTCTCTTGATTAAGAAAAGGTTTCATAGGTAAAACTTTTACCTATGAAGTTTAGCTACAGCTTCCTTAAAACCATTTACTCAGGACAGATGAATCATTTCTGAAATGGGGGCAGGAATCAAAGGAAACACTTCTTTACATTATTTGATTGGGTCCAACATGCAAGTTGAAGGTTTTGATTCAGCTAATAAAATCTAAAGGCTAGTAGAACAGATCAGGTTTTACAGTTTTCTCCATTACTAACTCACTTACTAACAACCTAGTAATCATATTTGGGACAATGCCGATGATTTTATTTCTAATAGAATCAATTTTATTGACAAAGATTTACATGAATTCATCACTGCTGAGAGCTGATGAAATAAACGGAAGAAGAAAAAACTGTTTTCCTTCTCTCTACAGTCAAATCAATAAAAAAATTCTGACCACTGAGACTTTATTGGTGGCTGAGATGAAAAGCGCTGAGCTTTGAAATGGGCTCAGAGCTTCTAGTGTCGTCATCTCTCTTCTTCTTATGTAACATATTCAGTACTGCTCAGTCTGACCTGGTGAGTTTTTGTGGACGGCTGCCCACTGTGAGTCAGAGTTTGCTCAGGTTTTCTTGCTGTTAAGGGGAACACTATCACTGTGTAACGTAGGAGCAGATAGGAATACATGGATATGGGATCTGCCTGTGTGAATTGGATTGATTTGCATTCTTTTTGTAAAGAATATGATATTCGTTGCACTGTAAAAAAAAAAAGAAAAAGGAATGTCTCTAATTTACAGTAAAATACCAGCAATTATAGTTGCCAGAATTTTGTCGTATTTATACGGTAAAATTCTGTATTCAGTATTTTTTTCCGTATAAATACCAGCAACCACGGCTGCCGGTATTTTACTGTAAATTAGAGATGTGTTTTTTTTAACAGTGTGTGTCAGGGTTGTATAAATAAACCCCAATGAATTGTTAAAAATATCAATATGTTTTCTACTCTGACTTTGTTTTTTGTGTGATTTTTTTTTTGGTCCACTGTGATAATACATTTTGTCAAAATGAAACAAACACTGTAAAATCATAAAGTTGAGGTTGTGCTGAAAATAATGATACCAAACAAGGCAAGGTAAACAGTTTTTAAGGTGAAAATATAAGGCTAATTCAAAATGAGTCAAAAACGGCCAATTAGAACCCAAACCTCAGAGGGTTAAATAGACAAACCTCAAAGAAATTCATAGTCTTAATTTTTTTAAGATTATGAATTTCTAATCTTAAATCTGTATGATTTTTCATACAGATTTCTGTCTCAATGTCTTCTTGAGTAAATAACAGCTGTAGTTTTTCTATACAATAGGATGTGCTTACTTCACTTCAGCAGCAGGTTTTCTGTTTCCTTAATCTGAACCGTTTTCCTCCAGTTCGTTCTGCCTCACACCCGAGGGAGCTCCCATGGTCAGACTCGCATCATCCGTAGAGCCTATGAGCAGGACATTTACACACAGATGATGGGGGAGAGCTACCAGCTGTGGGACCAGCTGGAGAAGGAGGCCGGAGTGACGCTGTACAGGTCAGCCATCAGCTGAGATGCAGAGTGGAAAACTGTTTAAACACAACGTGAAGGTTTGGCCAGACTGAGATTGAAGAAACTGTACATATTACATTTAAAGCAATGTAATATTGTGGAAAAAGTTCAAGATCTTTTGGCAGTCATTTCAAAAAGTACGTACATACTGGTTAACTTTGCAGGGCTGCAGGGAGCTGGTGGTCAACAATGGACAAACAACAATCCACACACACACACACACACACCCCTACATGCACACACACAAGGAAAAATTTGAGAAACTAATAAACCAAACAGTTGTATTTTTGGGGTGAAGAACCCAGGAAGAACATGCAAAATAACAAACTGTTTCACTTTTTCCACAAAATTACATTTTTTTCCAAATGTTTCTGTATGCTACACCGGTATTAATACATAGTATGTACCTTTGGATGTGATGCTTATAATATTAGTAGTGACCTTTCGTTTTCACATGACCTTGTTTTCTATTAGTAGAAGAACAAATTGTGTGTTTAAACTCGGTGAGCCCAGCAGTCCGTCCACCCTGCTGCCTTCATCTCTCCTCACAGACAAACTGGACTGTTAGTCATGGGACCAGAAACCAGTGGGGATTATCCACTGGTCAAGAACACCTTGTTGAAGAACAAGGTTCCCACGGTGATTCTGAGCCGTGATAACTTCCACCAGCACATCCCCAACATGGTGCTGTCTGAGGGCCACGGCGCCCTGCTGGATGAAACCGGCGGCGCTCTGTTTGCAGACCGGGCCCTGAAGGCGGTTCAGGTACGGCTCAGCTTCACTGCAACGCAGGCATCTCACTTATATTCATTTAACTTTGTTTAAAAGTATAGCTACATGTTGGAAACATTAACTTAATGTAGCATAAACTATGACCTTATGGTTTTTTTTTGCAATCTTTATTCTGTAAGATATCCAGACATGATATTAAAGCTGTTTGTGTTAATCTGATTTACATGTTTACTTTGTTTTATTAAAAAAAAACAATCCTATCTACACAATAACTATTAAATGACATGATGTTAGAAATAATGTCCTGATATAAACAGTTTTATTTGTTTCTTTCATTTGAAACGTTCCTGGAACATGTTTGGTTTTGTTTCTCCAGGATCAGTTTCAGAAGTTGGGTGGGGTCATACGAGATAATGAGAAGGTTACGGAAATCAAGCCTGGTCCGGTTGTCAAGGTGACGACCTCTGGAGGAGCTTATCAAGCAAGAAATGTGGTGATCACTGCTGGACCCTGGACCAATAAGCTCCTGGCTCACACTGGTATCCAGTTACCACTGGAGGTATTCACACATGGTGTCATGTGTAATAGTGTTGAGATGACAGCATGTACTGTATGACACATGTCACAGGATCAACTTGATCATATTAGCTTTGTTAAACAAAATGCAATATATTTAAATATTAATATCACAAAGTTAGAATACAGGGTCTATTCTGAATGTTGGTTCAGTTTTTCCTTTTTTCTGCCTGCATATTTTATGCCTTAATTGTACAGTAAGCATCACTTTAGACAAAACTTAGTTTTTAAATCCCTACAAAGTGATTTAAATTCAAACTGTTTAATTAGGAATCTGTTAGGTCAGTAGATAATTTGAAGTGTTACACCTGGCGATCAGAAGCCTTCCTCTGATCCGTCCGTCTCTCTCAGCTCCTCAGGCTTTCAGTATAAATCATGTCATTTTTAAAGATGAGTGACTGCTGCACCCACAGGGATAAACACAATACATGTGGCAGGGCTGGAGCGGACCTTTTCATTAATGACTGGTACCAAACCGGGGTCACTGTCGATAGAACCAGAGACAAGGCCCAGTTCAGTTATCCAGTAGAGAATCCAGAAAAGCCTCAAACATGAGAATTTCCATAAGAAATGGTTGTAAATTTATCCGTTCTGCAGTTTACAGAAGTTTAGGACAAACTCTGCTACCTAAGGAAACCCATCTGACTGATTGACTTCACAATGGTCCCTACTACTGAATAAATGAATCCACCTGTCACAATAAACCACAAATCAATTAATCCCATAATAAATGACAAGAAACTCAATCATTTTCATTTTCTTGATTCATTGTTTTCAGTCTGGTGCTTTGGTCTCAACTATCCCCTTCTTTGTTTTTTTTGAAAGAATTTTTCATTCTTTTTACAGAGACGTCATAATTAATTATATTTGTTGTTTCTGTTGTTTTCTTTCTTTCTTTTGGATATTCCAAATGTCCTCCAGTTCCAGTGTTTAAATGTTTATTTGAATTTATAGTTTATTGATCCTTGAGAACGTGTTCTTTCTTTATTATGCCATTATTACTATCACATTACTTGAAAATGGTCTCAAAACAACATTATCATTTATCGCAATACGTTCTGGGACAATTTATTGTCCAGCAAAAATGGTTAGCAACCTCGTATCGTAACCATGCATGTCAGACTGAGCTATGTTGTTGTGTCTTTGCACAACAGACTGTTAAGATTAATGTGTGCTACTGGAAAGAGAAGACTCCTGGGACTTACGGTGTGAAGCAGCGTTTTCCATGCTTTGTGGTCACTGGGAGTTTGGAGAGCAAAGAACACATCTATGGCCTCCCGTCAAATGAATATCCAGACTTGGTGAAGGTGGGTGAGTGTGTAATACACATCCAGCATTTCCTCAACGATTGAAAGTGAGGCTGCACAAAATATCATCATCTCAATATCAGTGTGCGCAATATTCAGATCGCAAAGGACCGTTTGGAGTGCAATAATTGTTGGCCGGTGTATTCCTACTGTGTGTGCAGATTTGCTACCACATGGGCAGCAAGACTGACCCGGATTACAGAGACCTGCAGACGGACACGTCTGACATCGATATCCTGAAGCGATACATTTCCAGATGCATACCCGGCCTGGTTCCTGAGCCTGCTGTGGTGGAGAGCTGCATGTATACAGTAAGGCTGGAGGAGGAGACGGTTCTCTGTGGCTGCAGAAACCCCCAGAAGTATTTCTGCCTTGAAGTGTCATGTTCTGGGTGTGTTTGGGTAGTTTTGGGTTTGCTCTGTGTTATTATTTCTACTCAGGCGTTAGGTCTCTGCAGGTCAGGCTGAACTTCTGAAATCTGTTCTCCTTCTTGCAGCAGTGGGATGAAATTCAGGTCATTTTGTTCTCGGCTTCATGTCATCCACGCCTTCTTGTGGTGAACTAAAAATGTCTTTTTCTGAGAGTTTGCCCTTTGGTTTTAGGGAGTGTTGTTTGTCTATTCTTCCAGAGCCAGAATTTAGATTTTTTTTTTTTTTTTTAAAGGGCTTTAAAAATGCCCTTTTATTAAAGGAGGCAGAAAATCTGAAACTGCAGGAAAAAATACATAAATGTGTATAATTCAGATTGCCTTTATATATCAGTAAAATATTTCATATCTGACTTGTTCTATTTTGCTTGTTTTGTTTTTGTAGCTGACACCTGATCGCCACTTTGTGTTGGATCACCATCCGAACTACAGCAACATCGTCATTGGAGCAGGATTCTCAGGTATATTTCCAAAAACATCAAAGCCAACTAAGGAGTCATTTATTAAAAGCCAGGATGCCATTAAAGTTACTACAACCTCTCCTACTGTTGATAACCAAATCACAAATCTAAGTTTCTTTCTAAGGTCTCTGAGCCTTAAACCTTTTCTTTTGAACGTTTATATCCTGGTGTGTTGGCCACAGGACTGCAGCTCCTCAAGCTGTTGTGCAGGTTCATACTGCAAATATTTTTGGGGGCATTTTTATTTGTCAGCAGATTTATATATTTTCTTTGAATTATAGAAAAATCCTCTCTGTTCAAAGTAAAATATATCAAGAATTTCTTTTTTTATTTTTGTTTAGGCCTTTTCTGAAGGTTTATTGTATAAAATGTGGGAAGCTCTATGTGATTCATGCAGAGAATCTCCCAAAACGTTGAGCATGTAGTTATACTGTGGAGGCTCAGCCGTCTCCTGTTAGCCTCAGTCTTTAGATGTTGTCTTTCTTGTGACTATTTGGATCTTATTTTTATTTTGACTTCTATGATTCCTCTCCTTTAGGTCATGGCTTCAAGTTCGGCCCAGTCATTGGTAAGCTCCTGTGTGAGCTCAGCCTGGGAGAAGAGCCTTCCTTTGACCTTTCACCTTTCAAAATCAGACGTTTCTAATCAGAGATGAAATCAGCTTTGTAGGATCGGCACTGGATTCATGAATCCTTCCTCCAACCTTTTCATTCTTTCAGATCACTGATATAATTTACAAAAAGTTTACATGATGTCACCAGTTTTAGAGCTCCTAAAGACAAGATGTGTTCAACAACAAGCCTTTTACACAACATGAATTTCTGGTTTACTTTGCTGACTTTGTTTAGTGACTTCATCATCTAGATAAAGTTTAAACCTTAGTAACCACCTGAAGGGGATCTTATTGCAAAGCAAAAACACTTTCAGAGTCAAATAATTTCACAAGTGAAGTTGTTTTTCTCTTCCGATCATTTAAAATTTTCTGACATTGAGACCTTGTCATTTTTAGTCTGACTTGATATATGAGAATAAAATTGTATCTGAATGAAACATCGTCCAAGAGTAACAGTTGATGTAGATCCTCAGTGGATTCATCTGTGTGTCAACAGAAAGATTTTCTTATTTTACTTTTTACATGTAAGACATAGCAGCTGTTCTCAGAGCTGCTGGAACTTTCCTATTCTCCCAGAAGACATTCTCCAGTCTGTCTGAGTTACCATTTATTATTTTTATGTGTGAAAATAATCAATGAGGAAGACTCTTTAGTAAGCGGACAGCATTAACTCGCTGAGTCAGAAAAAGCCGACGTCAAAGGGGCTTCAAGTCAATAACTAGAATTTATTTACAATATTGCAAAGATAAAATTAACAAGTGGTCAGTTTTTCAGTGAAGAAAAGAAACAAGATTGTTTTCCAAAGCTAAAGTGAATCATACAAGTTTTGTATATAAATACAGTGAATAAGGGGTTAGCCAAAAAAAAAAAAGAGGTGCATGTCAATAAAAATATGCTCACTTTTGTGTCGATATTAGATATATTAAAAAAGCGTCCAAAAATCACACATTGTAAAATTCCACCCAAAGCTTTCAGACAGACGCCTTTGACCAAAACGACTCTCACACTGAAACTCATTACCACACGTCAAGTAACTGAACACATGTTCAGATTTCAGAATAGATTTTCTTGTTGCTCAAATTAAAATGAGCTAAATGTGACAAAACAACTCCACCAAACGGCTTAAACATGATTTTGGTTCCACAGGCTGTGGGTTAGTTAGGAACGATGGAGATGTGTGGATCGTCGATGCCAGAACCAATAAAAGATCCAAACATGATGCCGTTAGTGAGAGCAGCGGGTCTGCCTCCCGGTCACTCTGTCTGTGACCGGGCCGCTCTGCCTCAGCCTCCGTCCACCAGCTGGGACCCTCCGCCTCTGTACACTAAATATTTTCCAGTGTCTCATTAATCCTTTCAACAATTTACATGCCGTTTCCTTATTACACAATACACAACGCTGACTCATTCATGTTGCTGAGTCAGCAGAATGATGACATCAATAAGTTTTTTGTTTTTAACTTAAATTAAGTAGTTTATAGGCAGTTTTAAATACATCACTATGAAAGCAGTAAAGCAGATGTGGTAATGTGTAATTCATTCGCACACACAAACACACACACCCACACAGCAGAAATGTGAAGCTAAAACGATGTCAGGATCAGGAAGTACCACCTGGAACTGGTCATTTGATGAAGTAGTGGTTACCGGGACGGGAATGTGTTCTACGTTTGTGCAGATCAGTGCTTCCAGCAATGATGCCACCATATGAATGAGGCATTCCTAGTAACCTTTTCTAGGAATGATGTACTAAACTCAAAGGGCTGTTCAGCTCATTCTAACACACTGGAACATAAAACGGTCTTACTGGGATTTTTTATGTTGACGATCTAATTCCTGAATTAGTCCACTTTACTGAGTAAATGATAAATGTGGTAGAATGGGATTTCACCTAAACTATTCAGGAAGTTAAACAGTCTGAGTAACACTAGCATGCTATGTGGTCGGTAGCACATGCACACTGCTGCTGCACCCACATGGTGACAGGTTGCCATAGAGCTTAAATAGCTGCCCTGGCAACTACAAGCTGTTCCATGGCTGTGTGTGGAGGTGAGGATGAAGAAGCACCAGAGGAAAACCAGACATGGTGAGCCTTGTTGCTGCTGCAGATAACGAGCGTTTCATGGTGTCCCATCCAGACTAAACCTCATCAATTCTCAGTTTAAAAAAAATAATAATAAAAAAAATAACATTTTGCTTTCACACCTGGATTGTATTATTGCTTATTGGCAACAAAACAAACAAACAAAAAAAATATGTCCCTGAAAAATAAAACTTTCTTAAAAAAGGCATTTTCAGCATGACAGCATGCATGTCGACTAATTCTGGGGAAACAATAATATAAAACAAAATGGTGCAATATCAGCTGGATTCCATGAAGAAGGAAACTACATCAAAGTTAAAACAGTGTGTACATAGCAAATGCAACAACAAAGCCGCTGTGTTTTAATCTGGTATTTACTTTGGAAATTCAAGTTAACTTCACACTGTGAAAGTTTTCAGGAGGAAAACAAAAAGATCCTTGTAGCATCCGAGTGATGCAGTCTTCTCTCTTGGAAGGATTACAGGATGTGGTGCTTACTGCAGCAAATTAAAGAGCAGACTTTATGAGACGACAACAAGCACATGATAATGAGAGTCATGATTTTACAGAGCAGCTCAGGAAGCTGCTGCACTGTCTGCTTCTTAAAACGGCACTTGTTCAAAGAAAGAAGGAACGGATGCTGGTGCTTTTCTTAGGTCTAAGCATTCATTGTTAAACGGTTATACAGTGTAACACATGTACTGCTAGCTAATGCTTTTCGGCAATACATGGAAACCTGCAGGATTTTGGTGTTGAAGGTGTAAACTGTGGATGAAGAGCTTGTGTGTGGCAGAGTCTGCAGGTCAAGCAGCTACCAGCATACACTGCTGCATCCGCTCCTCTGACTCCAGGTGTCTGGTGGAGCAGACCACTGCATTACTGTTGTGCATGATTGTCCCAAAACTGTAGGCAATTCTGCATGCAAAGCAAAGTGTCACATCTGACTGAGTGCACTACGACACCTCCTCCTCATCATCATCTTCGTCGTCTTTCAAATGACTGATGTATCTGTATCTGGAGCGGGACGAGCTGGTTGTCCCCGGACCGCCCTCTTTCACTTCTTCCTCTTCCTCATCAGACCTGTCGTAGTGGGAGCGTCTTCGGATAGGGGAGCTGCAGCAGCACACAGAGGAGACAATCTGTTAACGAACACGTCGACAGGGAAAAGATCGCAAAGAACCAGAGTGCTTCATTTTCACAAAGGTGAAAAAAAAAGAGAAGCCAACAGAAGTGCAGACTGTGCAGTTAGCGTGATCCTCTACCAGTTCTTTTAACAAAGTTTAGTTTGGCCAATTATGATCTCAGACTTTGTTGTTCTGTCTCGTTCCAGGAAGCCCACTGTGATCCACTCTGTACTCCACACTCTGTTCTTGTGTCTGCTGCCGGTCTCCAGCAGTCAGTGGGCGAGAGGCAGGGGCCACTCGGTACTGCAGACACACACACACATCTAAGGCCAGTTGTGTGTTTGGACTGTGGGGGGAAGCCAGAACACCTAGACAGAACCCACACATGAACAGGGAGAAGAAGGCTGGGATTTGAACCCAGGACCTTCTACCAACAGCTCCACTGCGCAGCCCACTATCAACATCAATGCCCATCATTTTGATGGATTTATTGTTTATTTTTATTTTGTTTCCACAGAGATTGGTGGACAGTGAGGCTGGATCAGCTCAGTGACGGAAAGAGAGGAATCTATTTAAACTTTGTTCATTTGAGAGATTCCAGTTCTAGTTGGAAACATCACAGAGCCAGCAGGTTCATTTTACAGGACATTGGCTGAATTCTTTCAGATTATATATAATCTCTATGACCGCAGCACATTTGTAATGATAAACCCCAACACTTTGTGGGAGGCTCAATTCCTGTGACTGCCGATTGGTCAGTTGCTGAAAAACTCACTGGATTGACTGGCAGGTGGTGACATGTCACTGAGATCCACTGGGTTAGAGAATATCTGATGTTTTTGCTGCTACTTCAGCTTGTCAGCAGAAGAGCAGTATAATCGCTACCTGCTGTCTGCACCCCTTTAGTCCTGGTTCAGTGGTGGAGAGAAACATCTCAGAGTATCAAGGAAGATGATACATAAAGCCTCTATGACCGCAGCCTTTTATTCCCTCATAAAAGGCTGTATGAGATTCTTCTGGCATCAGATACATACAAAACGGAATATGAAAACTTGAAATAAAAGCCAAGTATTTTATAGAACTTGTTGGAAACAGTTAAACATGAAGTGATCAACTGAAAACCCTCAGCTCTGTGTACCCGAGATAATGTACAGAAAAAACTGGTAGAGAGAGATAAACACAACGTGCTTTGAAGAAACTGATTTCAAATGTTCAACATGCAGTAAACTGGGCGGAATATTAAACAGCTTCTGGTGCTTCTCGCTTTAGGACAGATATGGAGCTACTCAACAACATCACAAAGCTTTCCACCCGGGGTTAACTGAAACAAACCGGCAGTCTCATCCAGGCTGAGGGAATGGCTGATAATGTTAGTCATTCTGTGATTGGTTAGGTCACACCATGCTTCACAGCATCCTTCAGGCCAGCAACCTACTGTCTGCCTCAGTCACTCTCTGTCCGGTACAAGTACTTCATCATCAGGCGGTTCACCTGCTTCTTCCTTTGTTTCTCGCTCTTCTTGCTGATTGGCTGCTTCTTGTTCGGTGGCAGAGTCTCCTCCTCATCTGGACTGGGAACCGATCTACCCACAGCTGTTTTAACACTACTGCAACTCCGGTAGGAAATGGTAGATGCATCAGAAGTTGATGTAAAGTTTGATTCAGAATCTGATTCAGGAGATACTGACGATGATGGACGTTTATCTTTTTTCTTGGACATTTTTTGGGACTTTTTGAGCAATCTTTTAGAGTCGCTCCTTTCAACAGGATCGTCTCCAGAACTGTCAGACTCAGAGCTGTGACTTCTCTTTTTCTTGCCCTTTCTTTTGCTCTTGCTGCCATGGTGATGGCTGCCGGTACTGCAGGATGATCTCCTGCGATCCACAGCAGATTCAGAACATCTAACACCTCTGGTGGGATACATCCTCTCTCCATTCTCCATCTTTCGGCTCTCACATTCATTACTCCTGGATCTTTCATCATCTTCAAAGTCTTCTAAGCTCCTGCGCTTGAATTTTATCGGTTTATAACTCAGCACTTCATCAATGGCTTTCTCCAAGTCAGGGTCAAGGTAGTTCTGATGGCTGACCGGCCGAATGTCCAGGGTATCAACTGGCAGATCAGCAGAAGTGGGCCTGTCTCTGGGAGGAGGCATTGATAAACTGCGACCAATGGAAGACAGAGGACTGAACATGGACCTCTCAGTTAAGCCCACACTTCTACTGTCATCTAGCTCAATGCCACCATCACCGAGGTAACTGCTACCAACTAGGAATACCTGGGAATCAAATTGGCCAACACTTCCAGGACTTTGACTTCTTGATCTCCTACTGGGAGGGCACCGGCTGCTGCTGGCCCCGTCCGTACCAGAGATGCTTTGATGGTGTGTGTAAAGACCTGACAGCCCCAAGCTGCTGCCAGAATGAACCTTATTCCTCAGTTTTATCTCAGGAGGGGTGGAGGATGATCCTGGCTTAGTGAATGAAAGATTAAACTGACCCCAACGGCTGTCCGTACCTTTCCTAATGCTACCGTTAGCCTCTGAACCAGCCTGAGAGATGACTGACTGTTTGTTACTCAAGTCATCCAGTGAAAGAGGAGGTCTCCTAGAAGAGGCTAAATAAGGGTCAACATGACATTTCTGGTTTAGCAGCTCAGTTTTGCATCTGCTTGGGACGTCGCCTGACTCTGCTTTCTTCTTGGTAGACTGGAGGAGGGAGTCGCTTTTGTCTATGATGAAATCCAGGTCAGGTTTTTTTCTATAACTCAGAGAGGCCACAACAGGCACCGGCCTGATTGTCTGTAGCTCTCTCTGCTCTTCATGTTTCTCCTTAGCCTCTTTCCACTCTTTTCCTTTCTTTAAGTCGGTTTTTACAGCACATCTAGAACAACACAGTGTGAAAAAAGTGAATGAAGGAGGACACAGGAAAGCTTTCGACGAAGATGAAATACAAAGTTGAATCAAGCAAATGTAGAAGAAAATGGACTAAATTTAAAAGTAATATGAGAACATATTCAAGGAAAGTGTAAAAGAAATGCTGGTAAATAAATAGGGAGGAAATGAAGGAGACAGAGACCTTTCAGCTTTATAGGACACCAGGAGGACATGGTGTCCTATAAAGCTGACACCATGTCCTCCTGGGGTCGTAAACTATGACCCCAGTATTCCTGTTACCGTTTAGCTCTACTGCTTTAGAGAACTATGTTTTTCTGTGAAGACAAGACAAATTGAGGAGGCCAAACCTCATCTATAATCTTTCTTTTTAAAAGATCATAGACAACATTTTTCAACTCAAAATCTTGATAACAAACATGACTGGTTGTAAAGTTAAAATAAATGTAGTTAATTTGGTCCCAATGGACAGAATCAGTGAGATAACTCATGTGGGATGTTCTAATCATTTTCATCAGGCAGCAGTTGAAGGAACCTATGTCTGTGACTGGATGGTTTTATATTCACATCAAATGGATTACAGAGAAATCCAACCTTTAAGTTCTCAAGTTTAGCTTCAACCAATCACTGAGTGAACTTGGCACTAAGTGTGCAAAGCCCACCTTATGTTTGGCTCATTTCTGCTTCACTTCCAGGCTTCAGCAGGAAGTCAAGCAGGGCTCAGCATCCTGCCCAGCTGTGTATATTGTGGGACCTTCGCTATAACTGATTGTTTTCCCCCAATAATTACAACAGATAAATGTTAAATATCATAATATAAATCACGTAAATTCATGTTACATCCCTACACACTGGATTCTTCTTGGCTCTGCTGCTAGCTGGAAAATGTCTCTCTTTTCCATTATAGGAATAATGCTAGGAGTGCTACCTATTGCAGGTGTAACCATGCTTTACCAAAAGTTAAGTAGTTGTTATATTTTAAATTATTCAAATCAAGACTTAAATCACAATGATTCAACCATGGAAATGTCATTTCAGGGAAAACTTTGCCTCATTTAAGTTTTATATAGGTAGAAATTGTAAAATATCTAAATTTATTATTGTTCTATTCTACAAGCAAACAGAAGTGAATATAATCAAAAAAATACCTATTGTTAGCTACAGGTTATGTTGCTTCCACTGATGTGTGTGTAAGACAAGCATCTTCTGCAGAGATAACTGACACATTTTCACTGACCTGTCCTCATCTGACAGGTTCTTGACAGTGCCATCATTTTTGGACAACCAGGACTTCACTCCATCCACACGGTCCTCCACTTCAGAGTCTGTGTCTGAGTGGCCCTGACTGCTCACCAGTTAGGGAAAGGAAGAGAAGTTAGAGGCAGAAGAGGAGAAAGTTAGAGGCAGCCATGGAAATACAGACAGGTCTTCTGACACTCAGAAAGGAAGAACAATGTTAGGGTTCAATGGGAGCGAGCCCAGGAAAACGTCTTCTGTCATTATGGTTGATGAAGAACAGGTTTAGGGGTTAGTGCGGAGGCAGACGAGGACTTTAGCATTATATCTGGACAAAAGACGGACAGATCATCTAGAAGCAGACAGACGGAGCTGCATGGAGCACATGAGAGGCTGTGGATTAGGAGGTTCAAGAACTCTTTGTATCACTTGGTCGTACTTACGAGGGTTCATGATGGCAAAAAAGATTTCTCTGAATTATTCAGAAAAGCATAAAGAATTTTCAACACACAGTTTTTTGAATATAATGTAAATAAAAACAGATGTATTATTTTGTTTCTAAACTGATTGTTCTTTTGCTTATAAGTACCCGTCTCAGTTCCTGTCAGAGAATTGTTGGTTAAAGAAAATTTTTTTTTTTTTAATCTAAATCCACAGGGTAGCTGAATAATTTCAGGCCTTACATTTATAAAAGCAAAAGAGATCATCACATATTTTTGTCCAAAAGCCTCATAATATAAACTGAGAAAGGTCAATCAGTAAAGGTCAAGAGGCTTCATACTGCAATTTTCAATTCAATAATCCCTGTGGTTGTTTGAGAAGATTCATTTAGACATGAAGGTAGTTGCAAATTGTCATAAAGAATAAAATACAATAAAAATATGCAACGTATCTACTCCTGGTCTTCAACAATTCACAACAAATGTCATCCCGAGGCAGTTTAAAAAATATTGGATTTCCATTCAGTCATGCATACAATCCTATTGTTCTTAGTTATCAAATAGTAAAAGCATTAGTTAATTACTGAAAGCAATTTAAAAAAATTGTATCTAAGGAAACCCAGCAGATTGCATTGAGTCATTGACTTGCAGCATTCACTCCTCCAGGGCCAGCAGGGGGCGACAATTGCTTGCGTTGTGTTGTTAACTTTACAACAATCACTCACACTTAAGTATCAATGAGGGCTTCAACATTCCCATCATGCCTCACCTGAACCTAGGTTGATATTATTCTACTGTCATTTAAATGGCTCAGATATAAATATGTGGGACACAACCAGATATAATACATGAATTGTTTTGTACAATGAAGATTTCGCTGTTGCCTGAATCTTTGGGAACACCTATCAGTTCATCCTGATTGTGTTTTCTTAATATGTAATTAATAACACAAAGTCCGATGAATGTGTTCTGCTCTAAACTTAGAGTAACTGCTGAAAATCCTACTCAAGAATTAATTACTGGTAGTCATTTTTTTTGTCCATCAACAATTTGCAGCTCAGAAACAGACTTAGGATCAATGCAGAAAGGTGAGAAAAGGTGAGCATTGCTAAATGCGGCGCACTTAACTATTAGTTGAGATCTAGGATGAAATCTGTGGGAGCAGAACAGACACTAACTGCTGTCTGCTTAGGCAGACTACAACCTACAGTCTAATACTTTGCTTTTTCTCACTTAAACATGAGAAACTCAAATAGGTGATATGTCTTTTCTATGGTACAATCTGAATGATCCGCAAAATGAAATGCAGTCATTCAGTCATCACTGGCTACATGTGGGCATTTTACCACATGTAAAATGCCCACATGTAGCCAGTGATGACTGATTACACATCAGCCACAACCAGGTGAGGTCCATGGCCGAAAGCAGAGCTGCTCACACTGAGGAAACTCTTCCAACAACAGAAAGCGTCCTTCAGTCAGGCAGAAATGAGACGTATTTAGCTCGAAGCAGAGCAAACAGACAACAGGTGATTTATGGTGTCTGGGGCACCTTGATGTGCTGCACACTGGCTGAAGCATCAGTGAAAAAACAAAATGAAGACAGATGTTTATTGCTGCTAAATGGAGAAATTGTTTCATAGTGCGGTTAATAGTAGTAATGCTAATTTAGCTGGATGTGAAGGCATGCAATGAAAAAGCACAGGTGGGTTGAATGTGTTGATGATGCATTTATGACACAGTAAACCTCACTGTTTATTCCATGAGAAGAACTGAGAAGTTTTATAAACTAAATGATGGAGAAAATAAAAGCTAAGCTTTGATCCGTCATGTGATATATGCATCATCACTTCCAGCAAAGAAAGAAACAACACAAGACCATGATCCTCACATTAGGTTCCTTCTTTTCTTGTACTTTGCCACCATATCCTGCAAACTGGTCACAGTGATGATGATGATGATTATGATGCAAGGAAGAAAAAACAAGGAAAAGAAAAAAAATAAAAGACAACATAAAATGAGAATCATGAGAAGCAAATTGCAGAAATGAGAGTAAATAAAAAAAAAATTGGGTGAGTGTCTGATGCTGGGATGTTCGTCCCTTTAGAAAATCTGACAGGTTTTTAGGTAGCATGGCTGCATCCAGAAACTGTCTCTGCTGGTGAACCCTGGACAATGTTATTCACTTGGAGCTGAACTGGGTAATGCAGCTCATATTAAAGTCAATTAAACACACTTTTTTGGGGGTAAAGGGAAGGCAAAGGTTAAGTCTGAGTTTTTAGAAGCAAAAGTTCTATATTTCCCTGAGGCAGAGCAGCAGGATTTCCAACCAGGCTGCACACTCCACACACACTGTGTGTGTGAACATTAATAGACAGCATATTTAGCTTTGACATGTTAATAATTAAGGCCTGTCTTTGTTTTAAGTTGCACTGCCTTTGGCTTCACTTTCTACATCAGGATATCAACTGAAGGCGCAACTGAACCCTGCAGCCTATCAGGTCAAACTGATATGGGGGTTTTGAGCCATTTTTGATGTTAATAGATGAGTGACAGAGCAAACACACAGAGAGAAGCTGCAGCTTCCTGCTCTGAGCTCTGACCATCCTGCAGATAAACAACTGTAGGAATATTACAGACAGATCTATTCACACGAATGAAGTATTATTTTTCTATTATTAAGGGCAAAATGATTAATTGGATAAATCATGATGAATTTATTAATGAAATAATTCTCAACCAATTTAGTGATCGATCGCTGCAGTATGTCACTTTTATAAAAATATTATTTTTACATATTTGTTGAAACTGTCACTATGTCATGGCAGTATGTTATCAGACAGATATGTGGAAAACAATTGAGCTCCTCTGTCTTCTCCCAATGCAAACTAGAAACAATCAATCAGAGCCAGGAGGATGGTCTTAGTGCTGTCAATCATCCTCCGTCTGGCGCTGCTCATTCCACACTGCCTTTTGTCCAAACCAACAATTGGTTATTCAGAATTATTGTGGACTTCTGACAGCAAAACCCTTGTGCCAAACCCTGTCTGAGCTGAGCTGACAATGATTTACAGTCAGATTCTCAGTTTTCTGTTCATGAAATGATTTCTATCTCAAAATGCTGTTTTAGATAAAAGAAATGGAAGAGAACTAGTTAAAGTTGTGAGCTTAGTTTAAAATATAAGTGGTGAACTATGAGCAAGAATCCGTTCATGTTAACCTGGCTTAACTGATATAGAGCTAGCACAACACAGGTGTTATCACTTTGATGTTTTTCAGGTCATGGGTTCTGTACCTGTTTATAAGGTCTTCGTTGTCATCACTCTCCATCTCGTCCTCGATGGCCGCCTGCAGGTCACCTATCCTTTTGAAGGCCAGCTTAAGGTCTGCCTGCAGGCTCTGGTTTGAAGCCTCTAGGCTCTCAATGTCCATCTCCTGTGAACGATGGAGAGGGACACCTGGTTATGTTAGCTGGTGCTACGGAGCGCTCCAACCTAAAGAGTCCAGTCTGTAAGGAAGGAGTAACGCTGATGACTGGAAGCTGTTCCTCCTTACCAGCTCGTGCTTCTTGTGGCTTGCCTCTGCTTCTTTTTTGGCCAGTTCCCCCATTTCCTCTTTAATGTCTCGGATTTGTCTCTGCAGCCGCTTATTCTGCTCCATCTCACGATTCTCGCTGCTGATGCGCTGGTCTCGCTCTTCTGTCAACTTCTCCACGTTCTCCTTCAGACGAGCTACAAGATTCTGTACAGCAAGACAAAAAGTTGCAAAATATACACCAACCTAGTTTTCCACACGTCTGGAAGTTTACAGAAATCAAAATAAGGTAATAAATGAGCTCATTGTTCCTTTATGAATATAATTTTCAGGTTTTAGACACAGTTAAGGGGTAATCTGTTCATCCTTCTGGCCTCCTGGCTTTTCTTTTAAAGTCGCTGTGTAAAGCTATAGGAAAGAGAGCGCTGTTGACCCTTTCATGAAGGATTCTAGTCCATTCTTCCTCTCTGCTGAGATGCTACTGCATTAATCATTAAAACTTTAGTATGTAACTTTTATAAAAAGAGGGGCTTTTTAAGTTTGTTGAAACTGTCACTACGTCACGACAGCATGTTATGAGACAATGTGCAGAAAAAAGTTCAGCTCCTCTGCCTTTTCCCAGTGCTAACTAGAAGCAACCAATCAGACTCAGGAGGCGGGTCTTAGCGCCTTCAATCACCCTCGCTGCTCATTCCACACCTGCCTTTTGTCCAAACCAACAACAATTGAAGTACTTAACAGTAATTCAGAATTATTGTGGGCAATAACTCTGGATTATTGCCCACAATAATTCATCTGATGATAAAAAAAAAAAGATCAGGAGGTCAGTAAGAGGTCAGTAAGACCACTACACTACATAAACAGACCTCTGTCGTTAGCTGTGCACATACATACTGATGACTACTTTTTCCCGCTCATGTCCCACTTTGGCTCCTCACCTCCAGCCGTTTGACTTGCGACTTCTCAAACTCCATCTTGGTATCCAGTTCTCGGATCTTGGCCTCCTGACGATTGGCTAGAGATTTCTCAACCATGGATTGCTCCTGGAACTCCAGCTGGCTCTGGAGGACCTGCATCTGATTCAGAGCAGACCCATATCAGTGCTATTAGACCAGAGTGTATTATTAACTTAAATAATATGAAGTCTTTAGTGCTACACACACTGTCCTTAAAAATGAGTGAAGCTGATGTTTTAACCCACAACTCATACATGAGCAAAAGTTTCATCTTTTAGCTGAGACACACTGCAGCCACCTGAGTGAAGAACATGTTAATTTCTACAATAGTGGAAATTAGAACTTTGGGCTATAACCTGATTTAGTGCATCTCTCTCTCGGGTGGCAGCCGAGGGAGGGGGCACTGGCGGTCCGATCCTCGGTTGCAGAAGCTGGTTCTTGGGACGTGGAATGTCACCTCTCTGGTGGGGAAGGAGCCAGAGCTAGTGTGTGAGGCTGAGAGGTTCCGGCTAGAAATAGTCGGTCTCGCCTCGACGCATGGCTCTGGTTCTGGAACCAGTCTCCTTGAGAGGGGCTGGACATACTTCCACTCTGGAGTTGCCCACGGTGAGAGGCGCCGGGCAGGAGTGGGCATTCTTGTTGCCCCCCATCTCGGCGCCTGTACGTTGGGGTTTACCCCGGTGAACGAGAGGGTAGCCTCCCTCCGCCTTCGGGTGGGGGGACGGGTTCTGACTGTTGTTTGTGCTTACGGGCCGAACAGCAGTTCAGATTACCCACCCTTCTTGGAGTCCTTAGAGGGGGTACTGGAGAGTGCCCCTCCTGGGGACTCCCTCGTTCTGCTGGGCGACTTCAACGCTCACGTGGGCAATGACAGTGAGACCTGGAGGGGCGTGGTTGGAAGGAACGCTCCCTCCGATCTGAACTCGAGTGGTGTTCTGTTGCTGGACTTCTGTGCTCGTCACGGATTGTCCATAACGAACACCATGTTCAGGCATAAGGGTGTCCATGTGTGCACTTGGCACCAGGACACCCTAGGCCGCAGTTCGATGATCGACTTTGTCATCGTTTCATCGGATCTGC
>CAEFZY010033876.1:0-24415 GCA_903066815.1 Brachyrhaphis roseni
TGTCATAAGATCACTATATATATATATTAATAAGTATATAAAATATGACTTAAAAGAAACTTTACTTCCTGATTTAACGTCTTGAAATTGGGTTTCTGCTCCTTTAAGAACTCCTGCTCTTTCTGAAGGAGGAGCTTCATCACAACATGGCTCCTCTATTAACCCTTTAACAACATTGAGGGGTTAATAAAGGGGCAGTTTAACAGAGGAAACTGCAGCTCTGAGGAGGAAGGTAAGGGGAAGCTAAATGTTTTCAAAGTTAGCTAAAGTGCTAAGGATTAGCTCCACTATTAGCGCATTAGAGGAAATGTGCCGTCCAGTGGTTTCTTGTTTGTTTTTCAGTTGAATTGTACAAGAAATAAGCTACATTAAAGTTGGAAATAACTTTTACTACTCTATTTTTTGCGTCTGAAACAGATCTACTGCTGTTTATCAGCAGTAGATCCATTTTTAAAGACCCACTTGAGAGATCATTAAAGACGGTTGTATTTTCTTGTATGTGTCCTGTTTTAGTCTTGAAACATCTCAGTGTTTCATCATTGTAGCCCCCAGAGTTTAAACCCGCCAGCATGATTCGTCACTCTTAAGGTGCCTTCAGACGTGCTGCTTTTAACAGGCGCCAACTCGCTGCCGACCAGATCCAGTGGCCCGTTTCCAGTTTCCTTTGAACCTCCGCGCATCCCTATGAATGATGTGACATAATGCGAAAAGTTTGAAGACGACCTGAAACAAATTTGATGAGCAGGAAGCGACTTGCCAAGAGTCCCACCAACAAGAAGCTGAGAAAACAAGAAAACAGACTCGGCCAAGTACGACTAAAGGCAGAGCACACGTCTGGGAACCTTTTCTGTTCCATTTTCATATTCATGCAATAATAATAATAATAATAATAATAATAATAATAATAAAAAAAAGAGTTAAATCATATTTATTTTGAAGGGTTTAGGAAACAGGACAAGATAAAAATCGTTCTTTTTCTTTCTGAAATGAAGATGAATCCAAAAGGCCAAAACTTTGTGGGGAAAAACGTTTCTGCTTTTGTAGTCTGCAAAATTTAAATTTACATTTTGTTTGTAAATTGTTTTAATTCATTCATTAGTCTCAACTGCTTCTAAAAATACCAAAGGACTTAATAAAACTTGCAGGGTGTTGTTTGGCTATAATTCAATGCTTTTTGTTATCTGGAAAGTGAAACGTTTCAAAAACGTCCCAATAGTTGAATCATTCAACGTGCGCTGCGCCGTCACCGAGCAACCCCAGCACAGTTCTGCCTGTCACTAAGCAACCCCAGTAGAGTTCTGTCCATCACCTAGCAACCACCAGTCTAACCGGGTTTTTTAATTTCATTTTTTAACATTTTTGTACTTCCATTTAAGTCTCAACTGCTTAAAAAACACCAGCCATTTGCTGAGTCACACTTGGCAGGCACTGTAGCGTTACCTAGCAACACCAGCGAAGACCAACCCCATTACCCAGAAACCCATGCTGAGCTCCATCACGTTTGGTCAGCTGGTTTTACAGCTGAACACGCTGTGCATTGGCTGCTGGACAAGACAAGTGTTTTGTTGTTGACTTCTCATCCAGAAACCACTTACTGCTATCTGTTATCTGGATGGATAAAGCAGTTTTATTAAGTTTTCCAGGAGGCTCCACTTCTGCTTTTCAAAGATGTACAGCTGTAGAGTTGTGCATCTGTTTTCTTGAGAGAGTGTAAACGTTGAGTTGGGCGGCGTGGCCAGCAGCTTATTTGGATTTAAAGTGACAAGGCGTCTAAAAACAACTAATTCAGAATAGGAAGAACTGACCAGTTTAATATTTAATCAACTAAGAATGATTTTGTGCAAAAAATGTTGAGAGCATGGTTTGTGTAGCTCTTTGAACTATCTTAACGTGATTCGCTCCATGAAAGCCTAAGTGGCCAAGGCAGAATATAAAATATTAAAGAGGAAGAGTTGATGGTTCCCAAAGTTAGAGCTGAATCAGCATGTTGTGTAGTTGTTTTGTGTTGCTTTGTTTCTTAATTATTTCCAGTTTAAGTTATTCATTATTTCTGCTCACTGTTGTCCAGGATTGTCATTAGGTTGTTCTTTTTCTTGAGTTTCTAAAATAATTTCTTGTGTTCTCTTCTCTGTTCATTTCATCAAAACATTTTGGTGCAAGGTTTTTGTCTTTGGACGGCATCATCTTTGAGTCAAACTTCATTACCGTTGGGTGTTCCAGCAAGACAATGATCCCAAACACATCAAAACTGGTTCTGTGAAGGATAAAGCAGGATAATATTACAGCTTTAATGAAAGTTCATGGGCTATCCCAAAAAAAAGTCATACTTGTGCCACTGGCCAACTAATTTAAAGGAACTTTTCTGGTGAAAAAGAAGCCAAAAATGAGCAAAACCCCAACATTTTTGGCCTACATAAGCGAAGTTGTATTTCCAGGATTGAGGATCATCCTGTAATACTTGCCTGCATTAGAAAGCATGTGGCTCTAATGAAGACAGAAAGATGACGATGAAAGCTTTGCGTCCTCTGAAATGTTATTTTTAAAACAGCCGTCTGTCTGTCAACAGACCAAACTCCAGCAAACCAATCCTCTAATGTCTCAAAATCTCACAAAGAAATGACAGATTAGGAAAAAGTCATTCTTCAAACTGAATTTTTAATTCTCATCTCATAATAAGAAAGGGAAAGAAAAACAAAAATAAGTCCTGCTTGCCATCCAGACACAGACCTCTTGTGGTCAGTGGTTCTAACAAGGATGGACGTTCTTGACATCTTTGTCGATGCTTTCTAAGGAATGGGGAAGAAATTACACCCTTAAAAGAGATGGAAATCCATTTGTGGTTATGCTATGATTGACTCATCAAATGGTCTACTGTGAGACAAATTGTACTAGGATTTGGAAATGTTCAAAAGATCAGTAAAACATGGTTTCAGCTACCTCCCAGAAGTGCCAGATCCTCATTTCTTTGCTTTCATGTGTAGATGAAAGCAGGACTTCCAGCCAACATGTATAATCCCACTTTAAAGGTTTCCATTTTAGCTGCAGGAAACTTTTATTTTCTAACAGCGAACACAAAGCCTCTTTATTTGCGTGACGCGTGTAGCTGAACAGCTAGAAGAGCATGTTGTGAGAAAAGCTTCAAACCTCTGGTCGCTCTGGAAACAAAACAGATCGGTGATGGGACACGTTTGTACACGTTAGGCACTGGATTGGAGAGAAATAAACAACCGAGATTTGTCATGCTAGCTAACAGCGTTAGAGTAAACAATAGAAACTAATCCAGAAAATATGGATTCCATGTAAGAATAACACAGAGTCTGAAACACATGGCGTTGGGAAACCTTGACCAGAAGAAGTACAGAACTAAATTAGAGTTCATCACCCAGATTTCAGACCTGATCGCTAGTTTCTGGCTGTATTTACTGAACCTGTTCGTTGACTCTACATCATTCCTCAAGCTCGATTGGATCGATGCAGCAATTTGATGGGAATGTCATGAGTGAGGCAGGAAGTGAGACATGATGGCAAAGTAAAATGCAAACTAAAATATGTTTCTTTAAATAAAAAAGTTAGAGTACTTATTTATATTATTATTAAGGAGCTTAAACAACTATCTTGTTCCAGCAGGTTTGACTTTTTTTCACAACGGACATCATGTTCAGGCATAAGGTGGCTCATTAGTGTACCAGGCCGCCTTGGACCAACAGGTCAATGACCTGAATAAAGCCTGCGGCGTTTTGTTGAAGAGACGGCCAGAGCTACCAATGGATCACCACCTGGTAATGAGTTGGATCTAGTGGTAGGGGAGGCAGCATGTGGTTGTGGTTGACATGTTTCCTTAATGGTGTATGGAGGGTTGGGGCAACACCTGTGGAGTGGCAGACAGATGTGGCTGTTACAAACCTTAAGACATAATGATAGACAGCATTCAAGGATTGAAGACGTTTGGATGAAGCATTCATATATAACATCTCCATAGTCCAGCAGAGACACCAAGGTTCTTCTAGGATCCATTGATAAAACCCAATCTTCATTCTCAGTGTTCATAACAAATTTACTACGTGCTTTTTAAAAATAAAGGTCTTTATCCAAAATAAAACCAAGATATTGATAATTAGTGACAAACACAATTTGTGCTCCTAGAGAAGTGGTAAGCAATATCTCTTATAGTCTTTAAGAGTGCAAGAAACCCATTGGTTTCGTCTTAAAGCCAACGTCAGAGTATGCAAACAAGTTTGACCTACATTGAAAGTAAAGAGAAGAAGATGAAAGGAGTAGATTATTAAAAGAAAATGAGTAGAGTAAAAATGATAAGTATTTGACAAATCATCACACAAGTTATGTACATAGAAAATGAAAGTGGTCAGAGAACTGAGCCCTGTGGTACTCCGTTTGTAATTGTAAGAGGAGAAGTGGAGCCAAACAACTGTGGAACGTCACATTTGTAAATTGCTGATGGGGTCACGGGAGTGTGATTGTTTAGTCCACATGTGTTTGTTGGTCTGGAGAAGACGTACGTCCGAGTCCCCCGAGGCGTTTGGTTGGGGTTGCCAGGAATGCTTTGAGGGGCTATCTGGTCCTTGTGTAACCAAAGCAAGAGCTCCACACATTCTCCACACAAAGTGAAGCTTATTTCCAATAAGGTGATCTTCTTAGATGGTGTCTAAAAGTGTAGCCATGAAGAGGAGGATGTCTTGCGTAACTTTAAGGCCTCATTTCCTTTCTTTTTCACAGATTTTGTGGTTAACCATAACCCCTAACCCTGCAGGTGGGAGTTGAACTTGGCTTATGCTTGGCGCATGTAAATAGACAAACGTAATCAGACCAACAACTTTTGAAGCATTTTCACTTTGTGGCTAGTCCCTGCTGTAGCCTTTATCCATCTAGACTGTAGGGGGCAGTGTAAGGCACCTAGTTAAAAAAAAACAACTGTTAGTGGCAACATGCCGCCGGAGGCGAGTGTGATTTGATATTTTGGTCTTTATGAGCCGAATCACTACGATGTCTGTTTTTGCAAACTGCGGTAGAGAAAAGTTGGTCCACACAAACACCAGGCAGTTGGTAAAATGACGTAATTCAATCAGTCACTTAAACCCAATGTTTTTCACCATTTTTGCGAGAAAAAAAAATTGCATTAAACTCATAATTACACATTAACTTGAACAAATGTGTGGATCTGTTAATTTTGCGTGAATCCTCGCGAGAGCAGAGTTGCGAAAAACTGGAGGAACTGAAAATTGTTGGGTCAAAAAGAAAAGCTCTTGGATTATCAGTTTGTCGTTGTTCCAACCTTGGCCTAAATGGTCTGGATCAAAACTGGAAGAGCAAGATTATAGATAAAATCAGCTAAAATAAGCTTCCTTCTCAAGATGGAGAAAAAGTAGCGCATGGCATTGATTCCAGTCAAGTCAAACACATTTCACAGTGTTGTGACTAGGCAGATTACTAGTCAGATTAGTAATCTAGTAACTAAAGATGAATGAGTTTCACTAGATCTTGCTGGAACATCAGTCCTCTAAACCTGGAGATGTTCTTCAGGTGATAGAAGGCCGACTTGGTAATTGTCTTCATGTGACTGTGAAGGTTCAGGTCAGAGTTCATCACTACATCCAGATTTCAGACCCTTTTTGATTCCAATAATAACAACTTCAGTTTTGTTTGACCCACATTTTCTGCACTGTAAAAACTGCTTCTTATTTAGGTGGCTGATGACACCAACCTAAATGAAACTCGGCACCAAATCACTGACGAAAACACTGGACTCATATCCATATGATGGAGTAAAACTTTCCTGAACTGAATCAATCCTGACGTTGGCTGGAGAACAGTCGCAACATGGCGAAATGAAAGCAGGAACAGTTGGAAACAAAAGGCATCATCAACACACGGGAACGGTCACAAAGAGGTCAGAGACATGATCACACCACGGTTGATTCCACAGATGTGAATGATTAAGGGATAAGACATCAGTGAGTCATGTTGGGATCATAAATTAGCATGAACTAGATAAGTCAGAAAATTTGTTTTTTTTTATTTTTTCCCCCTTTAGTAGCGAATTTAACGTTCCTACTCTGCTCACCGACTTTCGGTTTCCAGTTACCTCAAAGATTGAGCTCCCCCCGTTCACTACTTTTCACTTTCCCCTCCGCTGTTCTCATACTTCCATCTCACCATCTTTCATCCAGATCCCACATTGTTGATGAATTCAATCAAAACCTCGTTTGTCACTGCCTGACTGGAGCTCTCTGGGGGTCAAAGCATCCAGAGCGGCAACGCGTGCCAAAAGCGGGCCTCGGCATCTTTTTGGTTCGTCCTGAGAAAACCCTTCGTCACAGAGCTGAAACGTCAACTTTTCAAGGAGACGCAGAAGTAAACAAGGTTGTTTCTGCTGTAGTTGTGATATAACACACTTTCCATCACTGCCTCCACTGACTTGGATTCCCCAGCGTGACTCAGAAGGACAGCCAAAGGTTTGCAGATGCTAAACAACACAATATGCAGTTATATAACCATTTACGAAATTTGAGTCAGCAAATATCAACATAGTATGAATTTATATTGGGAAAGAAGTCAGCAGATTGTATTCGTTAAGCCATGGGAGAATATGTATGATTATTTACATTCTGCAGCTTTGTTTTGCTGCACATGCCTAAAGGTTTCTGAAGGCAGCTTATTTGAAATGTTGAAACACAAGATTTCTTTTTATCTGGTTCTTTAGGTTCCACTTGAATAAATCCTTCCAACAGGAACTGGAATCTACACAGTAAACATAAACATGAAGCAAGTAGGAAGCTAACTAATTACAAAAATTGTTTGTTTTTGTTAAAGATTATTGCTATAGGTAATTTCACCAAAAACAATTATTGTCTTTTTTAGTAGAGTTTATGAATTTGTAGTCAATTTCTTGCATTAAGGTAATTTTAGTTTGCATAATAAGGAAGAAGATCAGCTAATCAGAGCACTGTCATGCTAACTGCTGGCGGCTACCTGGAACACAGATCATTCTAGAATCAACTTCTTTTAGCACTTAATTTGAATTCCCTGAATCATATTTCTGTATTATTTCTTGCCATCAGCTCTAGCATATATTCCCAATTATCTCATCTGAAAAAGCTCAACCAATGACTTACAGTGACTCAAAATGCAGGTAAGTAATTCAAAAAGTTTTAAAAAGTAACAATATTGTTTTTTTTAGTAGAGTTAATGAATTTGCAGTTAGTCTCTTGCATTAAGCAGGGTGATTTTAGTTTGCAGGATGAGTTAGAAGCTAAGCTAATCAGTGCACTACCATATTAACTAGTAGGGTGCTAAGCGTTAGCGGTTGCCATAGCTACCTGGATCATTCTAGAATCAAACTTTTCACTGGATGTAACTTTTTCAGCACAATCATATTTCTTAGCTGCATTATTTTCTACCATCAGATCTAGCATCTTTCTCACCTGAAACAGCTAATCTAATAAATGACTAGTGGTGACTCAGAATGCTGGTATGTAATTTGAGCCAAAGGACAACAAGAGTTGAGTAGCTGCTAGCCGAAACTTTAAAAAGTTGCTAGTTTGACAACGAGCAGCTCCAGTTTGACTCTCAAGCGCTTAGCTTCGTCTTCAACTGATTTTAGCTTGTTTCTGACTAACAAATTAGTTTTATTTTGAGTAGTTAGCTTTTCTCACAGAAGACGTTAGCCTGTTAGCTTCTTTTTGTGGTGGTTAGCTTGGCTGTAAGTAACTGTAAGGTTGACGTTGCGAAGCAGTTAGTGTGACACTGAGTAACAGTTACGCGCCTCATTGAGCAGTAGAGAGGGCAGCATATGTACAGTAAATGAGCCACAACACCAGCGAATGGAAGCAGATTGTTTTCATCCAATCACTGTATTTCCCAGATGAAAACAAACAAATAACAACCAACAAGTCAAAATACTCCAGAAAGTGACATAAATAAAACAAAACTGTCAAATTTAAGAAAAATAAACACTATAGAACATAATACACTTGTTCTATTTGTAGTTATGTGTTTTTCTTTTTTTTTTTTTAGGTTTTATTGGCTCTAGTGGCCTTTATTTGATAGTTAATTGACAGGAAAGTGTAATGAGAGAAGGGGAAGACATGTGGCAAAGGTCAGCAGGCCGGGAATCGAACCTGCAGTGCTTAACCCCTGTGCCACCACAGCACACCCGTAGTTATGTAGTTAAGCATACAAATACACTTACTTTGTACATTTCCAAGTAAGATCTGAAAAAAGGCTAATATAAACCCAGAGTTAATCCTGAAGTTACCTCACTGAGCCCCAAAGCCTGCTACACAAAACAGGCCCGAAACCAAGGACAGAACCCAGAATTAAACACTTTTCTCATCATCTTCTGCAAATGAAAAACTGCTGCTGCGCAGGGAGCTTCAGCATTGTTTCAGAGCGCGCACCGACCTATGCCTTGTTGTGACGACGTGATTTAGGAGACGCAGAGGAGAGAAGAGAAGTCGATTCAGGTGTTTTTAATTACCACTGCTGAGGAAAAAAAGCAACAGAAAGAAAAATGAAACAAAGAGGATTAAAGATGAAAAAAAATATCAATCCCTTGCAGAGAAGATTTTTCTGGTTTTGTATTTTTCAAATTATCATTCCGTGGTTTGCTTGTGGGTGCATGTGCACATGTGAGTATTTAATTTTTGGAAGTGGATTCTGCATAATACAAGCTGTGCTTAAGTGACAAAGGGCCAGCTGTGTGTGCATCTGACTCTGGCCATGTGTGTGAATACATTTGTGCCACCGTTTGGGCAAAAGGTGGCACAAAAGAAAGTCAAACCTGGGTCTGTGTGTGTCGATATCTGTGTGTAACAGATGGATTAGGGATGTTGAGTATGTGTGAAAAATCTCATAGCTCTGCTAAGAGATGTTTTATCACACTCACACTCAGCTATGATATTTAGCAAAGACGACCCACATCCCATACAGACACAACACACACGGACACCAACGCCAGATTTGAAAATCAGAAGTTATGAGGTGCTAAAAGCCCTTTAACTTCATTTTTACTTCATTCTTCAATTCCGTTTTGGACCTGGAACAAAAGATGCTAAAGCTGCTGAGCTTTGTTAAAACAAGAAATTTGAGACTTAGTTTAAAGATGTTACAGCAAAACCAATAAAAAAATGTTTTATTTAGTTTGTTCACAAAGCACCAATTCACATGTCGACTCGAGTCACTTTACAAAAAAACTTATTTCTGTCCAGTCACACATCCATTCCAATTAATCCAATCAGTGCATTAAGTTAACTTATTATTTAAATTAGTTTCAGATTGCATCGAGTCAGTGACTATGTTTAGCTTTGTTTCCATCCAATTAACAGATGAATTTCAAACTAACTTTAGAAATGCTGCAAAAATTTTATGAAAAAAAAAAAGAAAAACAAGAACAGTGTGAATATTGTTCACACATTTCATTAAAATCAGACTTAAATAATCAGATTTGTATGAGATATGGGAGAATTATGATGCATGTCTCATGTCAATGACATAAAACTCTGACGTTATCAATCAGAAAATTATCAGATACATTTCTGATTTATGACCATATATGAAAGAGAGACAAATTGTATTTTATTTAGGGGGACTGAAAATATTGTAATTGGACCGTTCAGACTGAAATAAAAAGTTGGATATAGGCTGAAAATTTGGGTTTCCCTGCCTGGTAATAATAATTTCATTTCAGTAAATCTAAGGTTGTTTCCACACCTGAACTTCTGGTAGATTTGGTTTTATTTGGGAACAAAATTGCAACATTTGCTGCATGTTCTGCTGGTGTGGTTCGCTTTCGCACTGCATTGTGTCAAATGATCCGAACCCTTTGAAAAACCTGTTGCCCTCCTCGCCTGTGGGGGCGCTGCACCAAGAGCCACTGAAGGATTCGATACAAAAACCTCTGGAGAAGACATGAACGCCACTTCCTTCTTTGCGAAATGCAAACAAAACTGGAGTGGAATCAGATTTTAGCAGTTGTAAAATTACTGTTTTGTAGTTTGTAAAAAAATGAAAGTGATTTCTCAAGCTAGCACTCGCCTAGCGCATTTATCTTGGTTGTATTACCCAGAATGCCTTGCGCCATAGTCTACTTCCTGCGGAAGTGGTCTCCAGTTCACTTGGCGTTCACATGTAAATTCAAACCACAGCAGAGTTCACTTTAAACGAACAGAAACGGCGATTTGTAGGCGGACCAGACTTTGCAATTGTGGTGGGAAGACGACAAGTGTCTCTTCAGAGGTTTTTATGTTGTTTCCTTCAGTGGTTCTTGGTGCAGCGCCCCCGAAGGTGAGGAGGGGAACAGTTTTTTTCAAAAGGTTTGGATCATTTAATGTAGTGCAGTGTGAAAGAGAACCACAGCAGCTGAAAATGTAACAAATATTGCAATTTTGTTCCCAAATCTACCAGAGCTTCAGGTGTGAAAACAACCTTAGATTCACACCTCCCCAAAGAACTGAACGTTTTACACAAACGAACTACAGTTCGATTAAACATGATTTGATGTAAAAAAAAAAAAAAAAAAAAAAAGACAAATTGTAACTAAAGTGTTTTGGACTGCAGATTGAGTTCCACAGAATCTCCATGCAAGCAGTTAGCAAAACTTAGCATACCACCCCGAGTGGAAATTCTTTACTTTTCACTGTTGGGTGTAAGTTATTGTTGTGCATCCTGAAACAGAACAATAACAGATTCATGTGCAGAATTTAACAAACACATGTTCTCTCCTCTTCATACCTCTGTCTGGTTCATATTGACAAACCGGCAGACAAAGCAGACATGGTTAGCAACAATCACCGGGTTTACCGACACAACAACGTCCAAAACAAACTGAGGTCATCCTATAGGACAAATATTAATCTCTATGATAACAAAGGAGGGCCCACGTCCCTCCGCTGACACATGCAGTCATTTCATTAACAGATGTGTGTAGACATCAGCGTTGTTGGATTTAATGAATAAAATAAATCATAAAACACAGGAACAACAATGAGCAGCAGCAGATTTCACATTCACACCAAGCCAAGTCGACGAGTCGGAGCAGCAAAAACAAAACTTTAAAATAAATCACACAGTTTCTGTTGGATTCCCGTTTTGATAATTGTTCTAAACTATTCTGTAGGTTTGTTTTGTAAACTACAAGCCAAAAGGTGTCAATAATAAACCTTAAAAATGTTCTGATTAGGATCACAGACCAGTTTATTGGTGCATCACTGGTTGAATGTACAATAATAAAAAATATTTTAAAACTCATGCAGTCCTGATTAAGATCCATTTAAATCTTTTGAATTTTGTTTTAAGAAAACCCATCAAATTTACATAAACAGTGTTTCTTCTTCCTTAAATGTTTTATTTGGAGTAATGAGTTATTTTATAACTGCCATATGTTGATGATACCCAGATTTAACTCTCCTTTTAGACACATTATCTTCCTTCATTTATAACTTTTCTGCTGAGGTTAACAACTGAGTATCTTCTATGGAGCTAACTTGAGGACAAAAAAATGATGAAATTAAAAGGGGAAAAAAAAAATCAAATTTGAAACAAATAAAAAAATCAAATCTAAATCTAAAAAGTAGTTTTGAACTTTTTTCAGTTTTAAACCTTTTTATTTCCAGTAGTAAAAAAGGTGTTTTTTTTGCAGTTTCAAATATATTTTTATGTTTGCTATTCTTAATTTCAGTGTCAAAAAGTTTTTGAACAAAATTTATGGCCCCAATTTAGCTCCATAATCTTCTACATTAAACAGTGCCTTCAGTCCCTTCACAGTTTTCTTGCAGTTTTAAAAGTTGCCTCATGAAAGAAAACTTAGTGGAGAAATTCACTTGTTACAGTGATTCTGTAACAAAATGCACCCCATTGAATATAAAACCATCTAAAAACAATTTAAACTGTACATTAATAAATCTGGGAGATTTCTAAATACACAGTGTTCTTTTCTGTGTTCACTGCACAGCTTTACAGTAGTAAACAGCTTTATTAGTAGATCTACTCTCAAATGTTTGAGTTCTGCTTTGTGCTTTGGGGATTTTCGGGAGGATTATGTTTTGTTAATACAGAATTTTATGAATTCAGTAAATGACAGATGTTGGCGGCCGTTCAGCTTCCTCATGGTGGAAACGGCGGTCACCTCAAATTACCTTCTGTTTCAACCATGCAGCTCTCTGGGCTTCTTTGGGGTTGGTGTTGATGGATCGTGTTCTGATTTTACCCGATCCAAAGCCGCACTGCTCCCTCCGGTGTACTGCAGGGCTAATACCTGGAATCCAACACACATCTGTAACGGCGGACTCTCTGCTTGTCGGGGAGCGGACCAGACCACAAATCCATCTTTGAAGTTTTCATTGGTTCAATTTTAGATGATCTTTGCTCAACATTGTTGACCCTGATAAAACGTACGGCTACTGAAACATCGTTTAGGGATCCTATAAAAATTACATATCCCGTTATTCTAATCAGTAATCTTGTTAATATTTGAAAGGTAATTAGATTATATAATGCCTGCTTTTGTGATATTTACACCTAATTTTGACCATTCTATCTGAATACTGGAGCTGAAAGATTGACTCAACGAACAACTTTTATGTTAAAGTTTTGTCTCAGTTTCCAGTTCATAGCTAACAAAGTGTCACTTGATCTAGTTTTATACTTCTATAATCCAGTTTGATGTGTTCTGCCTGTTTTTGTTGTCACAAGTAACCTCTAATCTCTGACATAAGCAAGAAAGATCAGATGTGGGGTACCTCAAGTCTGTGTCCTCGAGCCATGTTTATTCATAATCTACATGATCCCACAAACTCAGATTATGGAGTACCACAAACTCTAAGCTGATGACAAACAACTTTATATATGTGTGCCACCATGTGACCACAGTCCACTACTGTCACTGATCCATTCTGTCCATTCTGGGTCAACGTGTGCAGCTGGTTCCACCAGAACTCTCACAGCATCGCAGAGGTAATAAAAACTGTTGAATCCATAGCCCTTACAATACGTGTGTAAAATACTTGTTGGCTTTGAAGCAATGGTGACAATTTGTAGCCTATTTTTAACTGAGGACAAAAACTTTCTGGTCCACCATGACAGCCGTCTTCCAAGTTTCCGTCACCTCATTTTCTGACTAGCTATCCGTCAGATTCAACAGGCTATCTCGTTGAATATTCACAATTTTTAGACCGTAGAGGTCCAGACGCCCTTCCAATCGGACCAGGTCACCCTTAACACACGGCAGGAATATCTCCTAAGATTATCTTTAGAGCCATCATGATAATCTCTGCGTCCTCTAGATTTTTGGAAGGGGAAAATCTTCCCATGCCAACCAGGATTTACCTGTTAAAATGGCTGACGAGTGTAAGCTTTGATTTCAAAACCGTGCGTCCATGTGACTTTTGATTGAGAGCCGAGTTCCGTCAACACCAATCATTTGAAATGGTCCGATCCATTAACTTAGATTAGAACATCCCCAGTCTTTGTCTTCCAGTGCAGTTTGGGGTTTGAACAGATGCCTTAATGGAAGCGGTTTTCTGAACTCCAAAATAAACCCAGTCAAGATCTGAACTTGTCAACAGGTCAGTGGGAGTTTTAAAGCTTATTAATTCCTGGAAGAAAGGCACAACTCAGGCATATTGGTTCACCAGTCCTCCAAGGTTTCTCCTTTTGTCAACAAGCAAGCGGCCAAGCAAAGCACTAGGGAGGAAATCCCAATCGGCAATCAGCTGTGAAATCATGATGCCTTATCTCCAGCAGTAATTATTATCAAAATCTTGTCTCCTGGACAAATCAAAGTGGCAGTTAGGAAGCAGCGTCCAACCACTAGTCAACGCGTTAAAGTTTATGTTTCCTGACCTGGAGATATGAGGCTCTCTGGGTTCCCTTAACAGCTAATATAGCAATATAGTGTTCCAGGATATAGCCTGACCCAAAACCCACTTCTTTTCTGCTTCCTTTCCAGATGTTTTTGTCCTTCTTGGTTTCCAATGAAGACAACGTGCACAAAAGATGTCTGTTTCCAGGTCAGAATGAGAAGGCAGAGGAAATTACCACCAGCCACCAAATGTATCACAGTGAAACTTCGCCTGCGGGGGATGAAGAATTAAAATAATAAAAATCACAAAATGTTGGTCAAACTTGTGGCTGAACGCAGGTGGTTTACAAAAGAAATACTTTTCCTACCCTCAATGTAAATCTGAGCTTCGTCACAGCAAGAATCACCGGATTTAATTCCAGGATGTAGCTTCGTTCAAAACCACAGCATCTGGCTGAGGATTCCCTTTGACCTCTGGCTTGGCTAATACCTGGAAAGGGACGCGGCTCGGTTCCCTGCCTGTCTGGACACATCTCCTGTGGGATCCTGAAGGCCGACGCTGATGTTTTTGGGCAGATGCCTTCTGCTGCAGATATCTAATACTGTGTCTTTCTCTGTTTAAACTTCCACTTCGATGCTTTTCGTGCCAGAGCCTGCCACAAAATTACAAGTATTCAGTAGGAGGGCCTGCGAGGCAGAACGGAGCCGCGGAAAAACATGACCTAACAACAGAAAAATACACTGGAGCTTATTTTTATGGAGTCCAACCAGAAAACCTTTAAGATCGTCAAATAAATTAACAAACTTCTGGTCTCAGCTTATATTATCCAACACATCCTAACAAATTGGAAGATTCATAATTGATTTTCTCTTTTGAAGCTCCAAACGTACGTAGCTATTACTGTATAATTCTTTGAATTAATTATATTTTATGTTTTCTGAAAGCATTTCACTCTTTTATGGGCTGATTTTTTCAGTTACCAAAACATTTTAGCTAACTGCCATCTCTCTCTACAACAGGAACAACTTTATCTCAAATCAGAAGTACATAAATGTATAAAAGCTATGCAAATTCGGAAATCTTTTGGCACTACTTTATTTTTCTTTTACAAAATGTATAGTGTTTTTATGCAAACTTTCTAAAGTAGCAAGCTACTTCAAAATTATCGGTATTAAAATTCTTGAAACTCACCAATAATAAACTTTTTTACTGCCTGTGAAAATGCAATTAGTACACACAGTGGTGGCAAACACTAACTAAAAGGCTAGCTATGCTAACCACAAAGCGCTAATCATAAACTTTAGCTAAAGCAGATGCTAACAATAAGTTGCTAAATTCAACCATGTCCATCCAACATGACAGAACATGTGGGACAAGTGTCCATTTGCTCAATAAAGGTTCTTGGACAACAATAGAGAAGGTGAGGAGAGGAACTGCTGCACCCATTTCAAAATAAAAGCACAAACACAAACGTCTAACTACTTGAAGAATTCTTGGAGTCAGTAATTAAAAGTTCAACACAAATGTTGAACTTTATTCAACTGAAAGTTTACAAAACTGCCAAGTAAATTAGCACTTTAGCATTTTTCCAGAAAGATTCATTTGGGGCACACATGTGGAACTCGAGGCCCTCGGGCCAAATCTGGCCCGCTAGAAGTTTTAATGTGGCCCTCTAGACTCTAGAAATAAAATCTTCACGACTATGGTAGTGTTTTAAAATATTATTTCATTCGTCAAATCAGTAGTTTTATCTCTAGGTATCTCAAGGTGAAAAGGTGTTTAATATCAAACTCATTGATAGCTGTTTATTAATATTTTAACAGTTTATTAACAGGTAATTTTATCAACACATTGGGCCACAGAATCAATTAACTTTGATTCTGGCCTAAAATGAGATTGAGTTTGACACCCTGACTTAGGGGAAGCTAAGTTTGCTAAATGTTAGCAAAGTTAGCAAAATGCTAAAGGTGGATAAGCAGGAGTGTGCCGATGTATTTAGACATACTGGTATATCGTATAAAATTTAACAAAATAGAGAAATTAAAGTACTACTATCACACGATTACAACCAAAGAAAACTTTTTGTAAAACTTAATAAAAATTTAGTTTTCTTTCAGAGCCACAATATTAATTTAACATAAATGTACAATTGTTAGAAAACAAACCACAACAATTGGACCGCCGTTGTCAAACTGTTTCTTTTTAATAAAAGAATTTGGACATATGAATATTTAAGGTAATTTTTTTCAGTTCTGAGAATTTGATAAACATATTAAGAAATTTGAGGAATAAATTCCCAACTTAAAATGTCTGTAATCACACAGGTGAATTATATCATAATTTCTGAAACTTTGAAGGAGGTTTTCCCTGAATATAGGCCCTTATTAAAAATAAAACAAAAAAGACAGGAGAACTGTTGATCAAGACCAGTTTAAAGGACATCAGGCATGTTTGGTCTGGTCTTGATGGACAAGCTGCTAAAAAAGAATTATTAAATATTTAAGTGGATTAGACATTTTTGATAAGGTCAGTGGATTAAACTGACTCAATTGGTAAAGAGCCAAAATCTAATACATCCACATATGTCAGTTCAGAAACTATATTCAGTCCAGATTTCTAATGGATGAGTTTAAAAATATCTGGTAAGAACATCCTGCTCCGCTAACCTCTTTCTCCTTTAGAGGACCTGCAGCTTTGTTCTCAATCTCTCTCAGTTCCTCCATGTGTTTCAGATCTGCTGTGCTGGTTCTCGGCGCGTATCGCAGGCTGAGATCTCCGTTCGCTCCCTGCATGACCTCGGCGCTCTGAACAGAAGCAGAGCAGGAGAAGACGACTCCGGTCCCAGTTAGTCCAGTACAGTCTGTCCAGCAAAAGATGAATCTACGACGGTGTATCGGGGCCTCTGTAGGTTACGGCTGAAAATCACTATATTACCGTTTCATATCAGTCAGTATCAATAATTATTGATTCGTTTTTTGTTTTGAATATGTGAAATAATGCCAAACTGGTGGCTGACCTTCCCTCTTTTACCCAGTTTTTGCTCCATACTGTTGTTTTTTATCTTTTTAGCAGTTATGAAGTGAAACATTAAACTGCTGCTGCGCAAGTTCTTCAACATGTTGCTGCTAGGCAACCAAAGAATGAGTGAGTTGCTAGGTAACCAGAGAGCTTGTCAGGTCAGTGACGTATTATCTATCGATATTGATCACGTATCGAGATGTTTATTGTTATTGATTTATTGTTCAGTCCTATTGTAGATAGGAAAAAAAAGGAGTAAATTTCCACCCAAAAACTTCTAGGAAAACTAAGAAAATTCTGAGTTTGAAAAGTAAAAAAAAATTAAATTTTTGGAAAATTTTTTTTAAATTTGAGTTGTTTTAAAGCAAATTTTGATGTCACATGAAGTCCAATCCAATGGTTTTAAGGCTTCCTCTTGAAAATTAAAGACATTATTTCATTATTTTTTCTTTAAATTATTTTTTCAGTTGACTTTTTTTAAAATCCTATTCATTTTAAGAAAAATGAATCTAATTGAAAATACAGAGAAAATGGGTGACATCTATTGAGTATGGGGGGAAATTTGATTATTATTTTTTTAAGATCAGGAAAGAAATTATTCTGCATTGTCACAAAATGTCACTTCACGTCCAATCCAATAGTTTTAAGGCTCCTTTTACACAATTAAATAAATTTTTCTTTTAGTCTTAAGAAACACAAATTCAAGATAAAATACACAAAAAAATGGGTCAAATCCATTTAGCATTGGGCAAAATATGATTGTTTTTTTAAGAGCTGGACAAAAATTATTAAAATATTTTGATAAAGAAAAAAATAGAAAGAGCCTTAAAAGTTGTGGGCAAGGAAATAATAAACAGTTTGTTATATTTATAGTCCTGCAGTTTTCAGGGTCAGTGACAACCAACACACTGTGATATACACACCCAGAACACACACTGTGACATACACACCCAGAACACACACTCACACTGTGACATACACACCCAGAACACACACTCACACTGTGACATACACACCCAGAACACACACTGTGACATACACACCCAGAACACACACTGTGACATACACACCCAGAACACACACTCACACTGTGACATACACACCCAGAGTCGTCTTTAAATTTTTACACAGGAGAAAAAAATCTCCAGGTTCTTCTGCTGCTTTTTTACTTTACAAGTCGACTTGGGTGGCATTTTAGTGAGGGGAACAGATAGAGAGACAAAAACAGAGTGAATACGATACAGAATATTAATAGTAAGGTTAAAGAAACGTAATATAGGGAATATTAAAGTGGAGTAACAACACGTGTCTGTGATGTGGCTGAAAGAACAACGTTATGGTCAGGCAGGAATATTAATATTGGAAAGCGCTACGTTCAAAAACATGTTTTAATGTTCACTCACCGTGTTTTCACTTTCTAAGGTATCGGAGCAAAGCGACTGTGGTACGGTTTGGGTCAGGGGAGGATTGTGATGGTGGCTAACGGCTATAGATCGAGGCAGAAATAGACTCCTTCTCCAACAGAGTTAAATTAAATACATATTGATGTTTTCTGGTGCCGTGCAGATCCCCACTGCGGTCTGTTAGAAAATCAGAATAATCTAAGGAGCAACTTCTGTAGGAAACTCAGGTTTAATTCGTATTCAGACCAAGAATGGTGGGATTGGGATGTGATAAGCTTCACTGACAAAAACATTCTTCACAATTTCATAAATATGATTCTTTTCAGGCATTGTTTATGTTCATTCTGGCTTCTTCTGGAGCAGAATCATGATGCAGTTTCTCACGTTAATGATATAAAATTCAGATAAAAATGAGACAGACGGGGCGTGCTGTGGTGGCGTAGGGTTTAGCGCGACCCACATTTGGAGGCCTTGAGTCCTCGACGCGGCTGTCGCGGGTTCGACTCCTGGACCCGACAACATTTGCCGCATGTCTTTCCCCATCTTATTACCCCCTTCCTGTCAGCCTACTGTCTAATAAGGGACACTGGAGCCCACAAAAAGCCCCCTGGTGGGGAAACAAAAAAAATGAGACAGACGCTTTGAAAACAATCCGATGCATATCTAATGTGGTACTACATATGGAATTAGGGTTAAATTGGACTTTTGCGGGAGAAAAAAAATCAGAATTGGGCCTTTCAGACTGACGTGTAAAAGTTGGATACGAGTCGCTATTCTTCTGCTCTATCGCTTACAGCAAAGTCTGGGCTTTCTCCCATTCACTTGGATTCTTACGGTAGATTTTCAACCAGGCCATCCAGCAAACAAAAGAAGAAGATTTGAGTGATGATGTTGAATTTATGCGCCGTTTTAGAATTGTAGTTTTAACAACACCAGCTGAGGAAGTGAACGAAGGTGTTCGGTTTGCATTGGCCACGCTTCCATTTAATCAACATTAACAGCAATTATTATTAGTAGCAGTACTTTGAAATGATTGTGCTCATTTAGACCTTTTCTTGTGCATTGAAACAACTTTTTCCTCATAATTTTGCAGCTTCCTTCTGGTAAAATTGCAGTTTTATTCTACTAGTCTACTAATAGTATGAATACATTCTCATAATGTTACGACTTTATGCTGTTAATATTATTCTTTTATTCTTGTAATATATATATATATATATATATATAAACAATCTCTTTGTGTGATATCCACTGAAAAATGCCAGCTGTCCAACGGTACATTTTAGTTGGACTGAATTCAGACCATTTGTTAAACTTTCACATTCACTGAGCTGCTTCTGAGATACAAATGACGCAGTCCTCTGGATATGCAGCGGTTTATACCTCAAACATGCACTTTGGGGACAAATGGTGCATACAGAAACACAAGTCCAGAGTGGGCTTTGACCAGTTGTGTGTTCTCACCAGAGGAAGCCCTGACTGGGAATCAAGAATGCGGTGGTTTCGACGGTGTTCGTTTGTGTTTGTGAATATCTGGTTTGCGGGAGCGTTTTGAGTTCGTCATGAATAATCGGTGGTGATTTGTTGGTACATGACATCAGCTCTTCCTGGGAAGAGGAAGAAAAACTTTGTTTTTATGAACGGTGAAATTATTCGGCTGCTATGCTTGAAATGCTTAAATTTAAGAAAGTAAAAGGATTTGGTGTCTTTATCACTCATAACTTGATTTTCACTAGATTTGAAGGCAACATTTAGATACTGATTTTTTATTTTCTACTGCATAAAGAAAATGTAGTTTTAAATTTTTTAGCCGCTGTGTATTACCTAGTTTTATACTCAAATGTCTCAAAAGTAACATAAATAACAACAATCTTTCACACTTTCCCAATGCAACTCACCAAAAAACATATTTATCACTCTAATGAATCTCTCTAACTCAGCACACTGCAAAAATACAAAATCTTACCAGATATTTTTGGTCTAGTTTCTAGTAAAAATATATTATTACACTTGGAATAACTAACTTACAAGTAACTTGTTTTAAGTAAATAATTCCTTAATATGAGAGTAAAGGTTCCACTGGCAGATCATTTTACTAACAACAGGGGAAAATGTCTTGTGAGTAAAATGATACGCAAATACTCAAAATTTTAGTTTCTTTGGTGGAAATTTACTCCCTTTTTTGTGCGTCAGTCAAAATGACAAACAAAAAAAGAGTCTAGTTTGAACTTTGGTCACCACACAAAACCAGAAACTGGGCAGATTACGACTTAATGCCTCAGACTGCAGATTAAAAAAAAGGAGAACATTTCTGTCAAACACTGAAATTTTCTAGAAAAAACACAAACATTTTTGAGTTCTAAACTTGTGAAAAGAATTTTTTTTTTTAAATCAAGCTGAAATTTTTTAGAAAATATTTGTGTGGAGGAAATGAGTTATTTTGTGGGCTTGTCATATTGTAGATAGAAAAAAAAGGGAGTAAATGTCTGCCTAGAAAATTTTCAAAAGTTTCAAAAGATACAAATTTTTGAAAGTTCAGAGATTGAAAAATCAAACATTTGCTAGAAAAAAATTAGAAATATTTAATCAGAAAATTTCTGATTAAACTCTGAAATTTTCAGGAGAAAACTTGGACATTTTTGGAAAATTTTTTCTAGATAATATTTTCTATTTATAATAGAACCGCAGATAAAGTGGCAGAGAAACAAAAACATGCTACAAATATTTCAGCAGCAATTTCTGCTGTAAGTGTTGAAGTCAAGCAGAAAGGACAGAACTTTCCAAAAGGTCAAAGGTCACGAAAAGGCTGAAAGGAAAACGTGGTTTTGTTAACAGCTGACTTAAAAAAAGTCAAAAATCTGTGTAAATGAACCCTGAGTCATGGCTGCCGTTTGGGGGAAGGTGAACCGTTAGCACAGAGAAGACAAAATGTCTTCCACATGCTGGTTCTGGACGGGTTTCAGAACCGAAAGGCTAAAGATGACTGACAGCGGCTGAACCAGCAGGAGAAGAAGGGATGATGAATCAGTAGCTCCGACCCATGTTTATTATGCTTGGGGCGCGGCAGCCGTCCCCGCATACCGCCGGAGTATTAAATGTTTAAAACCCTGCTCCGTCTCCATGGTAACCGTGGTAAAACTCCTCGGCTGCTACGGGAGCTCGATGCAGACACAGAGCATCCATCATCCACTCTGCTACGGCGTTATGGACGTGTCACTTTACCTCAGGTTGCTATGAGAGAAAGAAGAAAATATTGCTGGGATGTATTGTTGTAATCCAGGGGTGTCCAAACTGAGGCGCATGCGACCATTTGTGGTACTTGGACTGATTTAGTTTTGGCCTCCAAACTCATAAATAACACAAATTTATTTGTAAACCGTTTTAATTTTGTTGCAGTGGAAAATATCAAGTACAACACAAAGTATTTGTCTTTTTATAACCAAACGTTTATAAAATAGTTGAACAACGTTTATCCAAATACTGACTTTCCTGAACCCAAATCAGCTTTTATTTATTGTAATAACACTAATATTTTTCTCTGACGACATATTTCTAATGGGACTATTGGGATTAAATTCACTTCAAGCCACATACAAAACAAAGGAATAAGAAAAATAAGTCCATATAGTTTAATAAATAAAATACTGAAGTATAATGTAGAAAAGCTTTTAATTGATCAACTGTCCCAGAAGTTTTTGCGATAAACTACAATGTTGTTTTGATTCCATTTTCAAGTAATTTAATGGTAATAATGGCAGAATAATGCAAGAACATATTCTCAAAGATCAATAAACTTTAAAATATAATGAAGATTTAACACTGCTGGAAGACATTTTGTGCGGTGGCCATCTGGATAGTTTTGTTTGGCCCCTCCGTCTGTGATTCAAGAATGGAGCTAATTTGTGACTTTTTTTTTGTTAAGAAAAAAAAAAAACAGAAAGAAAACAACGACGACAATAAACCCAAAAAGAAAGTTTTGGAATATATTTACTGTTCAAGACCTTGTGTTTATTTACAGATTCCAAATTAAACTATTTTGCTTTATTAAAGTATCTATTTAGTATATTACTGAAGAAATGAAAACAACAAATAAATGTTTTAGTTTTAACTTACAAGACAGAATGTGGCCCTTGAGGTCTCTCAGGGGCCCCAATAGCAAAACGTTTGGACAAAGGTAAAAAAAAAAAAAAAACAACAAATGGCTGGTTGAGACCAAAACATCAGACTGAAGACTTTATCATCCAGTTTTTGGTAGAAAAAGAGAAAAACAATAAATCATGCAAATGCAAATTATTGAGCTCATTTGAATTAATTGATTTTATTGCCATAGGCCTCGTTACGGTAAAATATATTGGAGGAAAAATAGGATTTTGTTGTGAAGCAACGTAATAAATCTTGTTGTAATGAATCTGATCCAACTGTGATCTGTTCCCATAAAAAACCATTTTGAATCCTTCCTTTCATTCAGCTAATTACCTGAATAAGAGAGCCGTGTTACGTAAAGAGCTTCACAGCTGCAGGTTTTGGTGTTTGTTTTTGACGACTCCTCGGCATTCCTCCGCTTGTGCAATAATCCGCAGAGTGACCGCATCGATTTTTCCAGACTGGACTAAGTGGCACACTGACCCGCTGCACCAGAGAGCGCTTACGGCCTCCGACGCTCCAACCAACCACAGAAATCTCTAACCTGCTTTGGGAAAGAAAACCTTTCAGGAAACATGTTGTTGACTGAGGGAACTCCAGGGAGAAGAAAGTCTGAGAATTATTCACGATTAACCAGGAACGCTGGGAACTCCTAAATGCTACTTTTCCAGGATGGATTTCCACGAATGTCGCTAATGATCGCCTGTGGTGGATCTGAGGTTGGGATGCTCAGGGATTTGAGGAATAATCAGAGCGATGGAGAGAGCGAGGAGAGCAAGGTTAGAGGATGGAAACAGGCAAGGAACAGGGAGAGAGAGAGACAAGCAGAGCCACAGCAGGACGGGGGAGATTCACGGAACGAGATGAAAGAAAGTAGAAAGACAGAGCAACAAAACGAAGAAATGGGAAAATGATTGAGGGAAAAAGACTGGAAGTACTTTTTAAGAGTTGGGCCGAAAATAAGGGATGGACAGCGACCAAAATGTCTGCAGAGATGAACTATTTCCACTTTGCTTTTTTATTTTTTTTGTTTTAAACAGAAATGAGCATTGGTTCTACCTGCAGCTCAGATAACATGGATTCAAACCATTACATCATGTGTTTTGTTCAGCTAGTACATTTATTTACAGTTAGTAAAATATGTGCAAAGAAATCCTGTGATTATAAATCCTAAAGGGAGTACGGCTGAAACGATTAATTGTGATTATATAATTGTTTACTTTAATCACATAAAATGTTTCTTTAAATATATATTTTAGTACCTGTATGTTTATTACTTGAAATGTTGCAAATATTAAATTTTTACTTGAAATGTGATTCATTTCATCATCTGTTTACATGCAACTTGAAGGGCTTGAATGAAACGTTTCATGAATGTTTACCACATTAAATTATGAAATGAGAGAAAACAGACACTTCCAACTGTACACATATTTATTTCAACACAAATCGGTTATGTTCCTCTTCACTGTGTTGAGCCTGGCTGAGCTCCTCTCCTGGGGTTTCCTCCTCAGCCTCTCCAACTTGCTCCTCTTCTGTAGCCTCCGCTACTGTGTTTTCATTATTTACCTCTTCTGGGGTAAATAATGAAAACACAGTCTCTGTAACTTGTTGATCCACCATGGTCTTGCTGTATCACCTCTTCTGGATTGATCTGATCCATTTCATATGTCGGTTTCTCTTGAAGAGGAGATATCAGAACACACATCAGTATTAATACTGCAAATTTGATAACACTAGTAAAATAGTTTACTTCACAATAATGGAATAACCTCGGTGTCCACTGACAAAACTCGGACTATGTTACATAAAAAATATAAGCCCGACCTGAACAAGGTTGACTGACTAAATAAACTCAACGTAACTGAACATGAGTCACAAAACATTATGACACAACACCAACAAAGCGAATTTAGACACTCACCAGAATGGACATGTCTGGAGCAAACTTGTAGATATCTTGGGATGTTGGAGAACGTAACATCAGGACGTCTCACCGCTGATACCCAGGACATTCATCTCCTTTTAGTTAGCTCC
>CAEFZY010033879.1:0-15777 GCA_903066815.1 Brachyrhaphis roseni
TAAGCAAAATTCTAATTATAAATCAACTAGAAAACAAACAAACAAAAGTGAACTAAATCTAAATTCTAAAATTATAAAATTTAACCAAAAATGGAGAAATGGCTCCTACAGTAGTAAAAATAGAGGAATAGGTAGTTTATCATATAGAGGAAAGTAAGTTCTAGAGGTTAATTAGACTGTAAAGCGCTAAGTAATGCGCGTTATAGTAACTCATAGATTCCCCACAAGAGCACGTAATGTGATCCAAATTTCTTTTTCAACCTAATGCATAATCAACACATAATCAAAGGACCAAAATACAATAATTCACGTTGCTCAGACACTGATAAAAAAAAGAAAATCTGTGGCTGCTGCAGTTAATTATTGTACAAGAGTGTTGGGTTGTTTTGATAAAACTATCTGTGGATGTCAGGAGATGTTTTGTACTGACAGGAGGACATAAAAAGTAGGAACAGTTTTAAAACAACTAATTTTGTGAGAGAACTTTGTGCTCACAAACAACACCAATGGTCTGGCTTGTAACTACAGTATGTTGTTGCCCTGGCCTGAAGTTTTTAGTATTTGCATCCCTCAGATTCAGGTTTGTCGTCCTGTGAAGTCAATATTTCAGTTGTGTAACAGTCCCTGGGCAAACAGAGAGAGTGGTTTTGGTGGGAGAACAGATGTCTCCCGCTCTTCGTATGTTTGATTTCTCCATCGCCGGTAGGGTGCACCGATGGGCCAGCCGATTTATCGGTGCCGATTCCCTTAATTTTGGGAGATCGGTGATCGGCCAATTTTTACATATGAAGCCGATCTTATCCACCGATCTTATCTTGCTTTGCAAAGGTCTAAGACTCAACCACTGTCCTCTTTTGCTCTCTGGTGAGAAAGGTTTGGCTGACAGACCGGCCCTCCAAGTTATGTCTGCACGATTACAATTAACAGTAGTGATCCCACTGTTCCCCACTCAAAAACGTCTTGCTATATTGAGCAGCATTTCAGAAAAAAATCTAATTGGTATCAGCCAAAATCGGAATTGGCATGTTACGGTTTTTAAAAAATCTGTGATCGGCGATCGGTCAGAAAACTGCAATCGGTGCAGCTCTAATTGCTGGGGCTTTTTTTCAATAAAATAGTAATGCTCATGCCATCATTTTTGTTATTCAGTTTGCAGAAAAATATGGAAATGTTTTCAGTCTCCATCTGTTTGGGGAAAAAGCTGTGATCATTAACGGGTACAAACACGTGAAAGAGGCACTTGTTGAAAAAGGAGAGGACTTCATGGATCGCCCCACCATTCCACTGTTTTCCCGGATTTTCAAGAACAAAGGTGTAGATTATTAAATTTGTAATTAATTTTGTCAAAAAAATTGTCAAAATGTTGAGTTGGTGAGGATGTAATTCCACTGGCCTGACAGACATGTAGTACTACATGCTAATGCATGTTTCTATTTTTTTTTTACTTATTGATAAAAAAGGTATTGTGATGTCTAATGGTAATCCATGGAAAGTACAGAGGAGGTTCGCTCTTCATACACTGAGGAACTTTGGTCTGGGGAAGAAGACAATGGAGCGATACATCCAGCAGGAGTGCCAGTATCTCACTGAAATGTTTGCTGATAAACAAGGTACAAAAAATAATAATTCTCAGATAATATGCTGTTCTTTACTCTTGCTATTACGTTGGCTTTTATTATTGTATGTCTGCTGCTGTTATTTCAATATTACAAGCTATACATGTTGTTTTTTCCATGTTTTTAATGCTTTTTTTTATTTGACTTTGTTTTGTCTGCAATCTGTTTTTATTTGAAAGGAAAGCCTTTCTCTGCTCATGCGCTGATCAACAACGCCGTGTCCAACATCATCTGCTGTTTGGTCTTCGGGAGTCGATACGAATACAACGACAAGCATTACCAGACTATCCTTGAGAACGTAAATGAGATTTTGCGCTTACAGGAAGGTTTGTGGGTGCAGGTAAGTCTCTTTGCACACATATTGCACACTCAGAATGCAGATAAAGTGTAGTTATAGTTTCAACGCCCCAAAGCAAAATTTGTTCGACAGAAGATCCAATTGTAGCTGAAGATATGCTTTACTGCATATTCAGCAAAACAATATTTGTCTAAAGGTTTGTAACCAAGGATGAGATTTTATCTTCTGTGATCCTCAGATATACAACGTGATTCCCTCTGTGATGAAGTGGCTACCTGGACCCCAAAAGAAAATATTTGATCTTCTACAGAACATAGTTGACTTTATAAAAATTCGTATCAAAGAACACAAAGAGGACTTTGATCCCTCATCACCGAGAGACTACATCGACTCCTTCCTGACAGAAATGGGAGACGTAAGTGTTGAATTCACTAATAAATTACATATAATTATTTGACTATTTTGGACGTTTGGGATTATAGCCCTATAGCCTATAATCTCATGTCAGTGTTCATTACATTTTTGCTTCAGTTCTGTCCTAAAGAAAAGCAGGTTAATTTTTTCATATATAATATATTTGTGTGTTATTTATGTCATTTTGCTTGCACTAAGCACGGGACGCCACACAGACAACATTTTTTATAACAACTGAAGGTAATACGGTCATTTGAATTTACAGGAACCTTTTCCTCCATATTTCTCATTTGTAGCAAGAATAAACCATCACAGTCAGGGACATTAAAGTCTGCAAAGGTACTTTTGAGTTTCTCTTAAAAACAACATTATAAAGTTTGCCTAAGTCTTAAGAGATCAGAGGTAGATTAAAAAGATTGAACAGCACGATGCATATAGAACTTATGTAGACACATTGTCACTCCTGTCTCTCATATCTTTGGCAGAAAGAGGACAAAGATTCTGGTTTTGATATCTTAAATTTGTGCTCCTGCACTCTGGACCTGTTTTTTGCTGGGACAGAAACCACCACCACCACTTTGCACTGGGGGCTGCTGTACATGATCTACTATCCTGACATACAAGGTGTGTGAGGAACACTCAGCTGACTGAAACGTTAATATAAAAACAGAGTAAGGCATTCATTTTTCCCACTGCTCAGACTCCAGACTCAGTTGTGTTTTCGTTGTGTTCAGAGCGTGTCCAGGCTGAGATAGACGCCGTGATCGGTCCATCCAGGCAACCCGCGGTGACCGACAGAGAGAACATGCCCTACACTGAGGCCGTCATCCACGAGATACAGAGGAAGGGAAACATCCTTCCACTGAATGTGGCGCGCAAGACGACCAAAGACACCACCCTGGATAAATACTCTATTCCAAAGGTACATTATTTACAGTGGACAGTATTTTAGTTAGGAGCACTGATTGTGGGTTAACATCTTCTCAGCGCAGCCTTTATTCCTGACAAACCCACACATTGAGGGACACAGCAATAAACTAAAGAAAAAAAACAACTGATTACTATAAACAGAATTATTCATTCATAATTTACTCACAATTATTTTTTTTATGTTTCTTTGCCATAAAAATACCCAAAAAGAATTGAAAACTCAGCAGGTATTGCCTTACTGCCTAATAATTCCCCTGCAGGTTTATTAAAAATTGGTGCAAACTACTTATCTTTATTCACTATTTATCTTGTTTTGCTCCCTGTACAGATAAAAATCTACTGACAAACTGAGCAGAAATAAATGTCTTACTGGGCCTCTTGTCGTTTTTCAATCTCCAGGGGACCTTGGTCCTGGCAACGCTTCACTCTGTCCTCCATGATGAGTCCATGTGGGAGACTCCACACTCCTTCAACCCTCAGCACTTCCTGGACCACGATGGTAAATTTAGGAAGAGAGAAGCTTTCATGCCTTTTTCTGCAGGTTGGTAGTAGGTAGATTCAGTTTGTTAAAATTCACTTTATTTCTCCTTGAGTCTTTGTAAAACGATAATCAGCTTGATTGCATAATGCGCATTTGTCCCTGTTAAAAAAATGGAACAATTCAATCAGTGATTGGATAAGGAGCTGACACTGATCAGTCCAGAATAAAGTGTGGCCATGTGAATAACTCCAGTAACGCGCTTAAATGGTTATTTTATTTAACCTGGCGTATCATATACAATAGAGAAATAAGCATTATAGGCAAACAAACTGCAGCAATCTTGACGGTCTTTAGTACATCACAGTTGTGTAGCTATGGCGTTGTGTTGTGTATCCTCAGGTAAACGTGTGTGTCTCGGGGAGCAGCTGGCCAGAATGGAGTTGTTCCTCTTCTTCACCTCCCTCCTCCAGAGGTTTAAGTTCTCACCTCCTCCAGGAGAGAAGCCCAGTCTGGAGTACAAACTGGGAGCCACTCATTATCCCAAACCTTACCGCCTCTGTGTCGCACAACGTTAAACCAACAGACGTGTTGACACAGCCTCCTGCATCCATTACACTGTCTCTGGAATCAAAGCTCTCAGTGGCAGCTGTGTCTTAAAATCTGTTGGTATTACACCAGTTAACATATGAAATTGTGTAGAAATAAAGTTGTCCAAATTGTTGATGCTATATTTTAATCTAAAACATATTTCATCCTGCTGTGGAACATTTTGCTTAAATTTTGAACCTGTTGTTGGGAAGCAGATCAATAACCTGTTAAGTTCTGTTGGTTGTGATTCATGTCCATTTAATATTTTTTTACAGTGAAATGTTTTTGTTGTAATGTTCACTTCCTTAAAAAGAATCATGGAATGCATTTAAGCGAGAAGATATAATAGACGACACAAATGGCCAAAGGAACAGCTTTGAAATGATCGCATGTGATGAAACCATAACATTCATGCTTTATCATTATCCAGAAATGTTTAGAATCACTTGACTTCAATAATCTTCCAATTCTGGGGTCAACAAAGTGCATCTGGTCTTATCTTAGATGAAAAGCTTTTGTTTTACCACTGACGTCTTTAAAATCAGCATATCTCCTGATAAATTCTGGAGAAAAGTTGTCGTGAAAGCAGCTGGGTGTTTTCAGCTGTAAAAGTTTTGGAGATAAGATAAAGCTGATCTGCCACTGGGAGAAATGTCACTGATAAGTTCGAGTCAGTGGGGTAAAAGTAAAGTTGAACGACAGGGCAGGAACCAGTCAATAAAAAGTAAATAAAACAGATGTAGAACTGCTCACAACCCTTGAGCTTTTCCACACGTTGCCAACTAGGATTATATGGTTATGACCATAAAGTTTGGGGATACTTTTGTCCTGGTTTTTGTGGAGGTGTTTTGTTTATTTAAGTTCTTTCTTTTGGCTGTTGATATTTTAATTTTTTCAGTCAAGGTTTCCACAACCAGTTCATTCCTTTGTTTTGGGTTTCTTAGTTCTTTCTTGTGTTCTGTGCTTTGTTCATTGTGTGACCTGCTAAGGTTCTCCCCCGTACTCTTTTCTCCTGGTTCTCGTCAAATTCTGTTCATGTTTCATTTTCTCGGCTTTTGTAAATCTTTTCTATAATAAACAAATAAAATAATTTTGATACGGCCCAAAATGAAAGTGAGTTTGGCATTTCTAAATGAATTTGATCCACATCACAAATACCCAGAGCACTTAGACACAATAATTCAACTGAAAGACTAAGTTAACATTGATCACCATGTTACTTTCACTGGATGTCATTTCCCTGCAAAATTGATCAAACAATTAGATTTTTTCTTCTTCAGGATTTTCCTGTTAGTTCCGTCCAGTATAACCACAGCATGACGCTGCAACTACTGGGAATAAATTATTATACATGTTACATTATATTTTATAAGATGGCACCAAGAGGGAGATGATTTTTACGACTAATAATTATTTTTTTTCTTTCAATTTTCTGCGCTTAACTGCTTTTACTTTGAAGGCCAACAGCGTACCAATGTGATTCTGTGACGTCACGCAGAGTGTTTTCTTCCTGCGTTTCTGCGTATTAAAACTTGAGCCATTTTAATCAGGCGCCGTGTAAGAAGAAGTCATGAAGTCCATCTTCCATGCTCTGGGCTTGGATTGGCTTGACAGCAGCAGCGTCCTCATATTTGTGTTTGTTTTCCTGCTGCTGAGCGACGTGTGGAAGAACAGAGCGCCGAGAAACTTTCCTCCCGGACCCTGGTCCCTTCCTTTTGTTGGACATCTTTATCTCATCGACCTCTCTCGGATGCACCTGCAGTTATCTGAGGTATTCAATGAAATGCAAAAAAAAAAAAAGTATTGTTGTTGCATAAATTAAAGAGTTTAATACTCTGAAACATTTTTAGTTTTATCTCGTTGAGAATGATTTGTTTTCTCTGTGGGAGATGAAACTGCAGCTCTTACATTAAAATAACTAAAATACCCCGATGACCGGGTTTGAAAGCAACTTGTGTAAAGGTGTAGTCAACGGAAGAACAGGATTTCCCAGGCAATTTGGACCTTGGTCTGACTGTCAAATAGTTTTGTAATGTATATGCTGTGAATACAAGCAGTTAGACTCAGAAAAATAAAGTATAATCAGAGATGGGCAAAGTATCCAAAAACTGTGGTCAAGTAAGAGTAGCCCTACTTCAACATGTTTTCACTCAGGCCCCACCCCAGGAGTGCAGTTTGTTGAGCCACATTTCACTGCAATTAAAGCTGCAGTGTGTAACTTTTACAATAATGTTTTTTACACATTTGCTAACACTGTCACTGTGTTGTGACAATGTAAGATGAGACAGATAATATGTGAACAGACTTCCCAGTGGTATTCTTGCTGTCTGATGAAATGCACCAGAGCAAAAACAACGAATCAGGCCACCGATATCTGACGTCATTGGTGGCCATGCTGACGGAGGGATGCTCACACAGGGTGATTGACTGTGCTTAGCCCCCCTTCCTTCTTCTGATGTGTTGTTTCTGATGGAGCAGTGTATTTTAGTAGACACCAGGAGGCTGAGGAGCTCAGTTTTTTTTCTCATACATGTACTGTCTCGACACAATATAAATGTGAAAAAATAGATATTTCTACAAAACTTACATAATAGAGCTTTAAAGCAGTTAATTCTATTTCCTGCATAGCTAACGCGCAACCTTTTGACCTCTGTAATTGAACATTTTGAGGTATGTCCAGTGTAGGTCTGGACTTTGACTTAGCCATTTCAAAGCCACATTCACACTGTCCATTCATCAGCTAACTCAGCCAAAACATATAACTAGATTTGAGGTTGAACATTTGGTCTGTGTTTCTCAGTTTGACAGATGCACAAACAGAAATGTTGGTTTATCACTTAAAACTCCAATAAAATAAATTCAAGCTTGGGGTTGAATTTATTTTATATTCAACCCCAAAGTTCAAGACATTCAAGGGTTCTTTATAGATTTAGGAAGGCACTAAACCCCAGAACTAAAGATTTTAGAGTGCAGGGACATTGCTCCTCGTCTGACTGGGTGGACTGCTGGCACTGAGCACAAAAGAAAGTGTCCTCAGTGTGTTGAGAAGTAATTTTCCTTTGTGTTGAGTCATTGGGGCCATTCTTTGTGCTCAGTTGGCAGAAAAATATGGGAACGTTTTCAGTGTTCGCCTCTTTGGTGAAAGGACTGTCATCATTAGTGGCTACAAGCAAATAAGAGAGGCTCTCATCCTTCAAGGAGAAGACTTCGTAGATCGGCCCGTCATCCCGCTGTTTGAAGAGTTAGTTGGGAATAAAGGTAAAAAGTTTGTGTCCAAAGCTGCAGTTTGGAGTTTTGGTATTGATAACACCTGTTTCACACAAGAACAAAATCATATAGATGTTGCTTAATACAGTAACTCCCAAATACCTTTACTGTAACATTGTTTTTTGCTTTCAATAGGTCTTGTTGGTTCCAGTGGTTATCCATGGAAGACGCACAGGAGATTTGCTCTTCAAACACTCAGAAACTTTGGCCTGGGCAAGAAAACCCTGGAGCGATCCATCCAGCAGGAGTGCCAGTACCTCACAGAGGCCTACGCCGCTCATAAAGGCAAATATGACATCTGCCAGTCCATCAGTACCTTCTTTTACACTGCATGCTTAATAAGCAGTGCTAATTGAATTTATTTATTCATCACTTGGACTTATTTTTTGTTAATTTTACACATATTATGAACACCAACCCTGAAAGCTGTGAAGCAATAAGGACACAAGTGGAGTAGAAACTTTAAGGACTTTTTTTTTTTTAAATCTAAACCAAGTTTTATATGTAGCTGCATGCTAATTATAATTTATAGTTGATTTATCCATCCATCCATTTTCTAACACCCTTGTCCCTAGTGGGGTCAGGAAGGGTGCTGGTGCCTATCTCCAGCTAATGTTCTGGGCGAGAGGCGGGATACACCCTTAGTTGATTTATATCAGTGACTTTATTTCCAAAGTGACATATTTTTAGTGTTTTTCTGTTAATTTGTTAAGAAAAAACACCCAGTTCCTTAGAAAATGTAAAAATGACATAGGACCAATAAAAGTATTTTAATACTGAAATATTAAGTTACTGAAAAGTATCTAAGTTTTCATATCTAAATATGGAAATTTGGGCCAATGTCGATATCTGATATTAATATTGTTGTTATGGCTGATAACTGATCTCATTACCGTTTCAATACCTTTAAAAAAATTGACCACACTGCTGCCTTCACCACTGATTCTCAGCTTCAGTTAAATTTCCCACAATCCTGCGGTGCATGTCTGTTACTGTCACATGGTCAATCAAACAAATACCACCATCGCTCTCCTCCAGAAGCAAACAAGATGGAAATAAATACTGGTTGTTAACATCACACCAGTTTTATTTATCGGACCGATACCGATCTGTTAATAAATTACTAATATCAGCGATATTGATGTCAGTGCAGATATATTGTGTGTTCCTAATATAAATGCTGGAAATATATCTCCCAGTATTTTGAGGAATTTATGTACGAGTTTCCCTCTCAGATTTGAATTATTGAAATAAATTAACTTTTCCATTATATTCTAAATCACTGAGATGCTCTTGTATTCTGAGAACAAAAGCAGGAGCAATCAAACAGCATGGCAAGAGGAAGCAGATCTGTGAAAAGCAAGATAAGAATAAGAGTGAGAGACACCGTATTACCCCAATTACATAACAAAGAGAAATGAAACACAGAATAACAAAAATGTGGAAAAAACTCACAAAGGATGTTTAAAAACTGTGGAAATCATAGTGAAACTTTTCTCTATCTTACAGGTCAACCTTTTAATTCCCAGACTTTGATAAACAAGGCTGTGTCCAATGTTATCTGCTGTTTGGTCTTTGGGAACAGATTTGAGTACACAGACCAGCAGCAGCAGGCGATACTGCAGAAATTCAATGAGGTCATGCGCTTACAGGGAAACATAGTGGTGCAGGTGAGAAATCTAAAAAAAAAATTCATTGAATTAAAATATGGACTAAATCCATAACACATTTTTTGTTTTGTAGAGTAGATTTGTGTTGTTTTTATGAAGGCATACCTTAAAATAAAAATGTCTCTGACACCTAAAAGTATATGTTCATGGTCTTTAGCTTTTCAACGTAATTCCCCGGCTGATGAAGCGGCTGCCGGGGCCTCATCAGACTCTATTCTCCTTATCAAGGGAGATAGCTAAATTCATAGAAATCAAGATCAAGGAACACAGAGAGAACCTCGACCCGACATCTCCGAGAGACTACATCGACTCCTTCCTCATAGAGATGGGAGAGGTGAGGACTCTGCTGTGTCTCGTTAAGCACATGCTCTCATCTGATTGATTTATTTTTTTTACATACAGAAAGAAGACAAAGACTCCGGGTTTTATTCGGAGAATCTGTGTATTTGCATTATGGACCTGTTTGGTGCTGGAACTGAAACCACCACAACCACTTTGCACTGGGGGCTGCTGTACATGATCTACTATCCTGACATACAAGGTGTGTGAGGAAGCAAGTATTCCTATGACTGTACATATTCACCACTCACTAACAGATCAGTCTGGTGTTCGGTATAAACTGTATAAAACTGACATTTCAGAGTATCAGTGTAACAATAGATTGAAAGGTTGTTCTTCTCTGTATGCAGAGCGAGTCCAGGCTGAGATAGACGCTGTGCTTGGTCCGTCCAGGCAGCCGTCTATGACTGACAGAGACAACATGCCTTACACCAACGCTGTCATCCATGAGATACAGAGGATGGGGAACATCATCCCGTTAAATGTGCCTCGCACAGCTAACAAAGACACCACCTTGGATAAATACACCATCCCAAAGGTGCAAAATATGCAAACAACATTAATTATGAGTTCATAAACGTATCTTAACATCCAGATCGTACTGACTTCTTCAAACAAAATGACTGTAGTCTCCTGCTGTATCAGTGTTACTGAACATTTTTCATCTTTGGATGGAAAATATTCCATCCAAAGATTGTTTTTTTTAGGTGATGTTAAAATCTGAAGATCATCTGTTTATCTTAACAAACTGCAATTCACACTTTTGACCACTTGGGGCAGACACACAGGAATTTTAAACTTTATGCACACTGTTGGAGTCTATTAAGAATTAGATTAATTTATTTTTTTGTTAAATTATTAATGTTATAGATCCAAGGTTTTGCGAATGGTAGATCTGTTGTTATTTGTTTATTTGTTTTGATTAGACCCTCCTCCTGCTGTGATTTATCTGACTGTTTGGTGAAGGAGTGAGGAGTGAAGCAGTTTTTCAACCACAAAATTAACATTTATATTTAAACATTAACATTTAATTATGACTGGATTTTTTTTTTTACCCCCATTGATCAAATTAACAGACAACAAAATAATGTAGCACATGTGAATGCTGCTCTCACTTCAATGGCAAACATACTCTTAAGTATTCGTACGTTGAAGACACCATGCATGATGGGCTAAAAGAATGATACTCAGAGTTTAACAATGACAAGAACAAGAATGCCACCTAAAAAAGAGTGAAAGTTGTAGATGTGAGGCATTTATTAGCATCCTTGAAGCATGTGGTGTGCTTTGTTCTATACACCATCTATTTGGGAAAACGGTAACATAGCTTTGCAATACATAAAATGGAGGAAATTACAAAAAAGTTTGACTAAAATGCATTGCATGATCTAAAAAAAGCATAAACTGTTGAATAAAAAGTATTGAATGTGTGAAATAAATGAATTCTTCAATTCAGAGCTGATCACAATGTCTTCACAGCGACATAAACAAACCTATTGGCAGACATGTAAAACTGTTTTTGGAAACATTTAGGTGTGACTAAGAAGTAGGAGTGTAAAGCCGTATATTTACTGCGTTTTTTCCTCAGGGCACCTTGATATTAGCTCCACTTCACTCTGTCCTCCATGATGAGTCCATGTGGGAGACTCCACACTCCTTCAACCCTCAACACTTCCTGGACCAGGACGGTAAATTTAGGAAGAGAGAAGCCTTCATGCCTTTTTCTGCAGGTTAGTCTTTTGTTACATTTTTTAAAAGTTTTTTATTCTGCTTGATACAGTTTAACAGAGTTTGCACATCTTCACTTGCAGTCAGCAAGAACCTTTGGTGACTGCTTGTTCTTATTTTGAAGAGAAGTAACCTAGTGAAAGAGGTTATTGATGAAATGTTAAATTTTGCTCTTAACTTCTTTGTTAAATTAAATTTTAAATAGAAAAGTAGGAAACAAATATTACTTTTTGTTGCATAACTAGTAATGATGTGTCGAACTGTGTATCCTCAGGTAAACGTGTGTGTCTCGGGGAGCAGCTGGCCAGGATGGAGTTGTTCCTCTTCTTCACCTCCCTCCTCCAGAGGTTCAAGTTCTCACCTCCTGCAGGAGAGCAGCCCAGTCTGGAGTGCAGGATGGCGGGAACTCGTAGTCCCAAACCTTACCGCCTCTGTGCCGTGACACGTTAAATCATGAAAATCGATGGCAATGACTTAAAATATTGCTAACTTGGCGTAAATCAAAAATATGTCTAATGAAATATTTGCTGGTAGAGTAGACGCACAATCAAGGCATTTAAAGTCACTGACATTTGAGTGACTTAAACTTTTTAAATCATCTGTTTTTAAAGACTTTCAGGAAAGATTTTAACATTGTTGGGTTTATTTTTTCTACAACTTTCTAAATAACCTGAAACAAGCAATATATCTGCTGATGTTGTGTGACTGTTGTGTTGTACAAAAATAAATAATCTTGAAATCTTGCGTAAGCCTCAACAATAAGTAAATGCTGCATCTTCTGATGAGAATGTTTTGCACCTGTTTGTCATAATTGCAACATTTATGAGTTTTTATGACACTGTTATTCTGTTAGGTTGTTAACTCAAGACAATGTTTCTTTAAATTACTGATTGCCGAGCTCGTCTTCTGGCTGAACTTACAAGAATATGTCATACAGTATTAGTTGGGTAAAACTACTCTTAAAATGGATTATTTTGTTTTTTAATACATATTTTTGTATTATTAATGTAAGTATTAATATTTAACGTTTTCTTGTTTAAATTCACTTTTGTGTGGAGGCAGAGGGAAGATTTTCAAAAGCCATTTTTGAAGGTGTTGATGGTTTATGAACTGCTTCATTTAATTCTATGTACCCTACACTGCCCTCTACTGGTAACCTTTTGTAAGTTCACATAAAGTTAATCCTAACAAACCAGAAAAGAACGAAGCTCTCGCAATTTAAGGACAAATATAAATATATTGAAGAAATCAGTTAACAACTAATCTAATTAGTTCATTATTTTTGCTTTTGAAGGAAATTGTAATTAATTATTTCTTAGAAATTGAACATTATGCATTTCTTTAACAACACTGATGCTTTACAAATTGGGCAAAAGGAGGTTAAGATTAAAACTTCTCTTTATTACATCAAACAATATTAGGAAGTGGTGAAATATGTTTCCAAAAGAGTTTAACAGCAACATTAATCGCCCCATAAGTTGGTATTACAAGTGTTTTTTGTGTGACTTGTACATAAATATTCTGAGTGATGTGATAATTTTAGCCTGAAAAGTTTCATGTACAATTATTGCTTCACTGTTAAGTTGGTTTTCACTGTAGTTTAAAATACAGTTTGAAAAAGAGAGTTTTACTTCATTGGCTCCATAAATGGTTTGTGATCCTGGTTCAACACAGCTTAAACCAAGCTGAGTGGTTTTATTTTGAAACTCAGCTGTTTTCACCTGTCAAACTTTGACTCAGTACATTTCGTCTTATCTGGTTCCCGCTGTGTTTGCTAATAAAACATCTGGTTCTTTTGCTCCACCTTGTTGTTCATAGAAGACATGGAGACGATCCTGAGTGTCCTGGGCTTGGAGTGGATCGACCTCAGAAGTTTTCTGATATTTTTCTGTGTTTTTCTGCTGCTGACTGATGTTTTGAAGAACAGAGTGCCTAGTAACTTTCCACCAGGCCCGTGGCCTTTTCCTTTTGTTGGAGACCTTCCTCGCATTGATGCGTCCAAAATTCACCTGCAGTTTAAAGAGGTAGGAGAAAAACAGAGAATAATGAAATACAGTCAGTGTTGTTGTTTTAATAAGTGTGTATGGCTCAGCAGATCCTCTCTTTAAATACTCATATTTCCCAAACACAAATAATTGACTCAAACAATAAATTAATAAAATACATATCTTAAAAAAAATAATCATAACTGATTAAGTTCAGATAAAATGCTTTGCTTAACGGAAGATTATTAACTCAGCCACCTTTATATCCTTCCAGCGTAAAGGTGGTTGAAATGGACTCTAACCTGTTTATTTTTCTCTTGTAGAGCAAAGTGCTCAATTTGAACTGACTAAGCTATTTAACCTTATGCATACAAATATAATTTTTACTGTTATTCATCATATTTTTCCTTTGTTCCTTTCTCACCTCTACTTAAAATATACTTTGTGATCAAATTTTTATATTTTTTAAGTGAAGTAAGGGTATATATATTTGCACATAACAAAAAAAGAGTATGGAAAATGAATTCACATACATGTGTATATAATTACATAAGAACAGACAGAAAAGAGGAAAAAACTGAGTCATAAACCTAAGTATGGGTTTATATGACAGGTATCCAATAAAATTATACTGTACAAGAAGAAAGTAATACAGAAGAAACTTAATGAGTTGGTTACTTTAAGACAACAAATGTACTGAAAATATTTATATTTATGATTATTATTTGAAATGTTAGAAAATGTATTCTGACAAACTTCCCACTTCATATTTGAGCACACTGAAGATACATAAAGACAAAGACGTTGGGATGCCTAATATCTTCTTAAGTTGTCCTTTGGATCTTTTTCTTCAGAGGTTTTTACAAAGTTTATTTTCTGTGTTTTGAATAAAATATCTGCTCTGTGTTCAGTTTGCAGGGAAATACGGGAATGTTTTCAGTCTTCGTTTGTTCGGTGGAAGAGTTGTCATCATTAATGGCTACAAGCTGGTGAGAGAGACTCTTATTGAACAAGGAGAAAACTTCACCGATCGTCCCAACATCCCGTTGTTTGAAGCCTTATCTCAGAACAGAGGTGACATTTATTTGTGTCTAAAGCTGCAATTTCCAATCAAGCCCTAAACATCCATCTCATTTCACACAAAGAATAGTAGTCTGTCAGTTCTGGAGTCAAAATATCAAAATAAACTTTTTGTTGTTGGTTTCCAAAAGGTCTTGTAATTTCCAGCGGTAATCAGTGGAAGCAGCAGAGGAGATTTGCTCTTCACACACTCAGAAACTTTGGTCTGGGAAAGAAAACCCTGGAGCGATCCATCCAGCAGGAGTGCCAGTATCTCACTGAGGCTTTTGCTGATCTACAAGGTAAAAAATAACAAAAGGAAAATCTTATTTTGTGTTCAGGACAACCATGTCTGAAATACTCACTATATTGGGTTTATTACACTGACCCTGCTGGTATTACAGCCATCAGAAAATACATTCACCAACTACAAATATGGTACGTATGTTAAAAACTATGAAAGCATAGCAGCTGGCACACAGTTGCTATGCACACATTTTCAAAAAAAGTATTTGAAAAGGAGAGTAGCAGCAAAAAATAATTCCTAAATGTGTTGTTTCTGCAGCTTTTTAGATCTGCATTCTCATTTTAAACAGGAACCAGCTGGTGTTCGGGTTCAGCTAAAATTGCCTTAGCTTTCTTGAAGCACCTTTTTCCTATTTTTGCAGGGAGTAACGATGCTGTTCAAGAAGGCTTTGGCAATTTTGCTGAGAAGACTTCCAACGTGGTGAATACAGATCTTACTTTTCTGTTTCGAAGAAATTGAATAAAGCAACTATAAACCATTCAGATGAAATAAAATTCTGTATTTAATTTGGAAATCGAGGTCCCAGTGTCTGCTGGTAGAGAGGAAAGGACCAGAATCTACATTGCTTGATGTCCAGTGTAAAGACTCTACAATCAATGATGGTTTTGGGGTTTCATTTCATCTGTTGGCGCCGGTCCACTGGGTTCCTGAAGTCTACAGCCGTGTACCAGGAAATGCTAGAGCACCTGCCTACACTTCATCAGCTGGTTCAATGACAATTGTGTTTTCTTATTTTTATTTCAGGTCAGCCATTTAATGCTCATAAACTGATCAACAACGCCGTCGTCAACATCATCTGCTGCTTGGTCTTTGGGAATCGATTTGAGTATGACGACAAGCAGTTCAAGGTCATCCTTCAACACTTTGATGATACACTCTACTTACAAGGAAGTGTGTGGGCACAGGTGAGAACAGCAGAAAATGTCCAAAAGAAATTTTTGGGGAAAATAATAATTAAATATTTACATAAAAAACAGCTTTCATTCAATACTTGGATATGCAATTGAAGATCGTAGTGTCAGAACCACTTTGATGAAACAATCGATTTTTCTCTGTCTCTTCTGTAGCTTTACAACGCATTGCCCTGGCTGATGA